>LPNX010858752.1:511679-618889 GCA_001517045.1 Pseudotsuga menziesii | reverse complement strand
ATGTTTAAGGGAGGATTTTCCCACTAGGTTTTTGCCTCTTTCCTTGGTTGTATGGACAAGCAGTATGTAAAGGGTGACTAAGCCTTGTTGCTAGGCCCTGTATTTTTCTGATATTTACTCATAAATCCAAGCTTAAGGGGGGGTGTTAGAATAATCAACCCATAGTTACCTACCTTAGACATTAATTTAATCATTTTTGTCTTATTACCTAGTTTCCTAGATTCCACTCTATGCTAGTTGCCTTCTACATGTCCTAGAAGTCAACACATGCTAAAAATGAGTCATGGAACACTTGGGAAACATCCTAGAAACCCATTTTAGCATTTCTGATTTATTCTAGATTCTCCAAAGTGCATATCTGCTTTTTTTGTAAAGCTGCCATGTTTTATTTCTGATTTAAGGCAAAGGAAAAGGTAGACTAGTTGTAACTGCCTTATTTTTTGCCCAAATAATCCTCCCTCATTTTATCCAAATAAAATAATGTATGAGTTTAATTTCCATCCCTCTTTATCTTTCCCACTTTACTTAGCCAATTCATGAGCATCTACCTACATTTGGAAACTACGTTATGCACCTATGGGGGATTTGACTAGTTTTGGTAAGCCTGTTTTTTTACTATTTCGAATGGAATATTTATGCATTCAAATCTATCATGTAATTATATATTATAGTATCCTATTACTTCTTAAGGTTGGATACTGTACACTTACTTAATACAGATTAGTGTTATGCTCCAATTTCAATCTCCTTTGGTGTGAATTTTGCATGTTTGATTAGCAATTTTGTGAGTGTAATTGTTCTATCTCTTGGGTTCAATTTCCCCAACACCTAAATATAATCAAAATTTATGGGTTTTCCACACTATATAATATTTTAGAATCAATATTACCTCTATTATGTGCCCTCTTGGAAGCCAGGATGTCTTCTTATGAATATCCTTTTGAAAATAAACATGCAGTCCCCGGGGAAAATGCACAACCGACCTCAAATGCAAGAACTTATGTTTTCCCATAGAAATATTATCTTTCTTGATACTTTTTCATTCTCCCAGGGAATATTTGAACTCTTGTTCCCCCGCAACGACACCAATATGTTATCACTCATAATGTACCCCCGGTTGTGCAAGAATAACCCCAAGGTAACCACAAAACCAAGCTTTAGGAAACAAAGCTGGATTATTTCTCTCCAGAGAGGGATCTCTCAATATTTTTCTCACAAGGCCAGATATATAAAACAAGAAACAAAATTTAATGTTGATGATGGTTGAAAAAAGTGCACATTGGGCATGGAGTCATGTAGGACAATAACATTTGCAGTGTTGTTGCATAGGAAATTTAACAGAGGCGAGGTAGTTATCTCTTCACAGTAAAAATTCTTGTTGTCTGGTGATATAGAGGAATTTTAGATACAACCCATTAATGTGGGAATCTATCAAGGATGAATCCACCTTTAACTTGAGATGAAAGGATTTGTGGATGCTTAAAAGTAATAGAACAGAGCATATGAATATGAATTCTGAATCATTGTAAACTCATTCAAGCATGAAAGGAAAACATAATGGAAGTTTAAACTGGAAACACGTGCACATAAAAGTAAAGAAAGCACAGACTGTAAAGATGACAACACGGGAACCTCTATCAAAATCTAGCTTCGGCTATGCAATTTTATTAATCTCTGGAATCTTAGCTACAATCCAAAAACTCTCACGATTTCCAACCCTTGTTCCATTACAAAAAATTGCTTAAATAAAAAATAATGTTCCATGAGCTAATAACTAAATTCTATGCTAAAAATAGGCAAGAAACTTCCTTTTTACATTTGTCATTTTGGTTTCCTAACTAATCATTGCTCTAAAAAATAAACTATAAACTTATAACTAACAAATATTCAAATTATATTCAATAAATGTTCATCCACGGAGCCTATATTTGGTTTTTCCATATTTCTCAACAGTATTCCATTGTTTGACAGTTGGCAGCTCCAAGCTGGCCATTTCCTTTTCCATCACTCTTAATTCCACGTGGTATTTGTAAGAAATCTTTGGCAACTATGCACAAGTGGCTCTGAAAGTATGAAAATTTTCAAAGTCTTGTCAAAATTTATTGACTATTGTCTTCCCAGACAAGGATTGTTGCATATCCTCAAATTTTTTGTGGTCCAATCTACATCTGACCAATTGAGCATGATATTATGTTTGAGATAACATTTTAACTTTTTCTTCCTAGAATAAAGGTAAACCCCTTTTGAACAATGGTATGAATAAATCAATAAACAATTCAATATGATGATTCATGATATCGATATTTTCCTGTACAGTATCAATATGTTGATGCTTACTAACAACCTTTCTAGCCTAAGTGATGACTGAAATTCTATATTTAATGCATGCTTCCTTCATATCATCCTCATTCAAGCCATTCAAAAAACTAATTGTATTGTTTGCAGTGTCTATGGGCTTCTTATTCAAAACTTCCTTAATTCTTGTAACACTCTGTCTAGTAGTCTGCATAACAATTTCTTTATCTAGAATATAGTCAAGATAGGGTCTCAATTTTTTTTCTTCATCTATAATCATATCCTAGATGATATGTTTTTCTCCTTGCATAGGCAGTTGTCTCATCACTTACTTCAAAAATTTATCATTTTTATCTAAAAGGTCTAAACATTTATCCTCCAAAGCCTTGCTTTCCTCTTATTTTTTCATAGCTACATTTTCCAAATTCTTGTTTTGATTCCTCAACCCAACAATCTATAAATCCCTTAAGATGACCTAGGACATTGCTTGCACAATGGATTTCTCATTAGTTCGTGCAGGAGGAGAAACAATTTACACCGCAGGTTCCTTTTCTTTTTCATTTATTTCCTTTCCTAAATCGGCTTGCTTTTCCTTGAGGGCCTTCTCTTTCTCAAACAAAATCACTCTTTGTTTCTCCCATTGCTTCTTTTCTTCAACAAACTTTAGAAGTTTTTCTTTCCAATCATTCAACTCATCATTCAATGTCTCTTTCTATTTTTCCAACTCTATAAGCTCTCGGGCATGAATAAGCTGAGTGGAAGGGATCTTTAGCTCCTTTTTTAGAAGTTGAATAGTATTCTCTTTCTCTGTAAGAAAATGCTAAGTTGTTTCTCCTTTGTCTGCTCCACTGTCAGCAATCAATAAATATCCTTGAATATTTTTAATCTGATGTCGGTGTGCCTTGTTTTCTACTCTCTCTAGTCTTAACTGATTCTCAATTTTTCTCTTGGTTGACTGTAATCTGGATACTTTCAAATTTTCCTTAAGAATTTCACTGTAAATGACCTCTCCAGTTTGCTTATCCAAATGGATCATCTCAGGTACAAGGATGTTTTCCAGGTTCATTCTCATTCCTGCAACTTTGTTTTTGGTGGCTACTGCTAGGTTTAGATTATTTTGAGTATGATCCTTAACATTGACCAAAGCAACATCCTTACTTGAAATTTTCCTCACAACGGTGTATAATTTTAAAGATTCATTTTTTGACACTTATTTATCATCCATGTATTTATTAAACAACTCTGCTCTTGTATTGAATTGAGTTGTATATTCCTCAAGAGTTTCTGAGAAAGAATACCCCTTTATCTCAAAGGTTGGGCCCTTTACCTTTGTCTTTTTTTTCTTCCCTTTAGTCTCGTTAACCTTTATCAACTCACCTTTACTTCAAACTTATGTTTCTTATATGTTTTTGTATTATCTTCATGCTCAGTATCCATAGCATCTGAAAATGTCCTTTTATTAGTCATTTCAGAGTGACTAGCAATAGGAGTAATGAATTGTGGTGCTGGGACAATAGCCAATGGATCTGGTTGTTTATCATTATCATATTTCATTTGATATGTAGATCCTTATTGCATGTATCCTTCATTCTATGTTAACAAAGGATAATCTAACCAATTTGCACTCTCAATTAATCCGTAAACCTCCTGGTGTTCAAATGGATTTCTCTTATTGACCTTCCTCTTTATGGAAATGACATGATGAGGTTCATAGTTAATGGTTGTATTTTTTTAGAATCCCATTTCTTTCAACATAATCTATACCATAGGTAAAGCATATTTTCTTTTAATAATAAAAGGGTTAACCACCTAGGGAAATTTGATCTCTAAGGCCTTCCTGAAATTAATGAAATGCTCATTCTCAACAATGAGATTTTGTCTAATTAGTTCTAGTGTAAAAATCCTGGGGGTAATAAATGCAGGTATGATATATGGTTCATGGATGAATCCATATACCCTAATGACTATACCTTATTCTAAAAAAAACAATCTCCAATCATTTTCTCTGGTGAAGACTATAGGAATTATTTCGTAACAAGAAATATCCTTGGTAACTTGTGCTAGAAAAAGAATTTGTACACTTTAGACATTAGGAAATTCATATATTTGAATTATTTTGCATAGTACTAAGATTTTCAATTCCAATGCATAAAAATACAAATGGTCCTTCTCCCCGTGCTTTCCTTTTATAGTATTTTATTCTACCTATTTTTCATGCATATTACCCAGTTGGATCTTTCTCTATCCATAGAGATGATGTCTTCCATTCTAAACCAATGATTTTGATTACTGTTTAAACTTGTATTTCCATTCCTACTATATTATCCAACTGTATCCTTCCTGCAAGTCTTGGTAGTGATTTCCTTCACAACCGTAGATCTATCATCTCTTCTTTTACCACCATAGATCACTTTCCTAACTTACCGTCACACATTTAGAAAATAACTAAACTGCACCTTTCATCAGTAGATTGGAAACCGACCCTTGATCGTATCCTTCATAAACCTCAACCGTCGATCAATCTTGACCTTTAAAACATTCCATCCATATCTAGTTGCACAAATAGCGTGCACCTTTTTCCAGCGGAATCAACCTTCGTCATAGATCTTAATCAGCATTTGATCTTAGCTTTTAATTACTTTCCCATTTTAACCAATTTTACTGGAGCTCAATATGATTTTTTCCATGCATCTTGTGGTAGAAGAATAATTTTGAACCATATATCTTAATTTCATCAAATCTCCACCCACGATCATGCAAGTCCTTTAATCAATTCTTTTTATTTCAATACTTTCTTTATTGGCGCAACTCTAATCGGCAGAATGATCCTCAATCGTCAATATTGATCAGACCTTGATCTCACCCATTGATTTCTGCAAGTTATACCATTTTCTGTCGATCCCCAAATTCACTTTTCCCACGCATGTTCTCCAAGCAGAATTATTGTAGATCATTGATCACTTTTACCTCTGTATCTATGTTGTTGATTTATGCAGCATGTACACTTTTCTGTTGATTGGAAAATTTCATTCGTTCTTGCTAGTTTCATCACCGGAATCACTCCTTGTCGTAGATCTACATTACCTTCACCGCATGATCATTGATATTTGCTTCCCTTTAACTCATTTTGTTGGCGACCCAAAATTTTTCCTTGTGCAAATTTATCCAACGGACTTATTTACAAGCGTAGATCTTCCTAGTTGCAGATCTACACCTTAGAACTTACCACAATATAACATAGGGACAGATTTTTTATTTAAACTTTATAACATCCCCTTTAATATTCTTTTTAGCACCTTTTAACACACCTCTGGTCATATTATAAAAATTATTCACATCCCTCTTTAATTCTCCTTTGGTTTTCCCCTCTCCAACTGTTGATTAGAAATGGTGCTAACACTTTCTTTAAATTAAAAAAAAATGGAAAACTGGATGGACTCATGAAGATGTAGGTAGTTCCAATTTGTAGTCCATACTACCAATATTTCTCAATGCCTTGTAGGGACCATATTATTTAGGTGATAATTTGTATCCTTCTTGGTGTTCTTCAGGGACATTTGTTTGTATGGTTCTGACTCTTAAAAACATCTAATCCCCCACATTAAATTGGTATTCACTACAGTGTTTATCTACTTGTTGTTTCATTCGATTTTGTGCTAGATTCAGGTTGTCCTTTAAGAGTTGAAGAACTTGTTGTTGATGCTTCATGTGGTATTCCATTGCTTGAACCTTAGAGGAGTCTCTTACTGAAGATGTTATGGATGGTGGATTATATCCATAAAGTGTCATACGAGGGGTCATTTTTGTTGATGTATGCAAGGAATTGTTATACCACCGTTCTGCCATGGGTAACCACTTGACCCATTGTGTTTTTTTATCAGCTGCAAAACACCAAATATACCCTTACAAACATTTGTTTACAATATTTGTTTGTCCATCAGATTGAGGATGATAAGATGACTAATGAGTCAATTGAGTACTCAAACAAGAAAATAATTCACTCTAGAAATTTCCAGTGAAAATGGGATCCTTGTCACGTACTATAATATTTGGAGTACCATGTAGTTTTTGGATTGTCTCCATGAAATAATTGGTGACCGTATTTTCTTTGAAGGGGTGAGATAGTGAAAACAATTATGCATATTTAGTAAGTATATCAACAACTACCATGATGAAGGCTCTTTCCTTCAAACTTTGGTAAAACTGTGATAAAATCCATCGAGACCTTTGTCCACCTTTGGCTTGGAATGGAAATTGGCTGTAGGAGACCAGGGATCTTAATTTTTTGCACTTTATTTTGCTGGAAAACCAAACATTCTATCACAAGTTTTTGAACATCAGTTTTAAGACCATCCCAAAAACATTATTTCTTTTATAATACCCCATCTTTGACCCCGTGGTATTAAGATTGTACATGGTGCCATATATTGTATTGAGATCATGGTGAGGATATCAAGGCCAAGTCCTTGTCATTGATTGATGTTCTGAGGTTAGGTGATCAAGGATGATACCTATGGTTTTGGTGCTGAGTCAGACACTGTATATATTTGATATATCATGTAGATGTACAAATTAATATAATACCACGGCTAGCTATGGGACTGCAAACATTAAAAATATGGGGGAATGATTCCATAAGGGATAGGGTGGGGAGTAAGTTAAACCCACTAAGCCAATAGGGTATGACCAGATGTCAATGGGGAAACCCATGAATCCTCAGCTGCCTTTTTTCCTCTGTCCTCAATCATTAAATTCTTCCAGAAGGTGGATGAGGCAGTTAATTCCTTGGGAAGAGAAAGGCATGGCAGTGTGATGGCTTGACTGAGCAATCCTGCAATCCTGCAAGTCTACAGTCTGGGAAGCCATGTTCTTACTTCCAAAGAGAGTAATCATGGGAATGCATGCACGTTCTCACATCCCTTAGTCACATTGAACATAGGGTCATTCGGTTCATTCATGTTGTTCATTGAGCCTGATTACATAGTTGTGTTTTGTTTTGTGTTGTTCATTATTCCTGACCATTCTATTTGTTCCGTTGTTCGTGGGGTTCATTCTTATTAGTGATTCATGTTTGGGTTGTTGGTTCACTACCCTGAGTCATGGAAGAATGATTCTGTTTTTTTTTCTAAGCAAATGGGCAGTGGAGATCACTCAATTTTATGAGAGTGCAGTCCTCCATGGTCTGGGAGTGTTGTTGTGCAGTGGTAAATTATTCAGGATGGTTTGTTTCACTCTCCTGGGTCACAAAAGTGTGGTTCTGCAGTGATTTTCTCTGTGTTACAGAGTTAATCCTATGTGTTGTGTTTTTCCTTGTGGATTGTTGTGATGTGTATCCATGTTTTGAATGAAAACCCAAGAATGGAAGAGGCCCAAAATTGGCTGATAAACCTAGTGAAGAGAGGAACCTCATAGACAGATCAAGAGGGCTAGTAAATCATTTTTGCACACCTGGAAGAGCACTAGAAGGAATGGTATGGCCTAAGGGAACTGTGTAGTAGTGAAGGGAATACGTCCTTGTGTTGGGTGATGTAGGTATTGAGGAGTCCAAGCCATATCTTGTGTAGGAGTCCATAGCTCTATGGTTGAGCTCACTAGCTTAGAAATTCTACCTTTTCATTGAGTTAATAACCTGATAAGCCCAACTGTTAGTTGGTTTGGTTGTATCTTATTGTGTGTTGGCTTGTTTCCTTGGAAAGTATGAGAAACCCAGTTGTAAGTTGGTTTGACTTTGTTTTGATGTGTGTTGCTTGAGTGTAAGCCTGTTGTTCCCTGTTTCCTTGTGTAAATCATGCCTAGCTCAGGGGTGGCAGTGTGTTGAGAGATTAATGAACACATTGGCTTATGGTTGGGTGGAACATTGTAGTCACCTAGCTAGTTGTGGGACAACTCCATCATCAAGATAAGTATTCTATGTCATTCTTGTTTGTGCATTGAAGTTGTTTATGAATGAATATGATGAATTTATAAGGAAGAAAGGTTGCTATGAATGAATAGGATTCACTGTTGCATAAGTATCTATGTTATGCTTGTTTATGCCATGTATTTGTATATGAATCACTACATTCATGTTGAATGTTGGATGATGAATAAGTAGAGGTTGACTTGTGTATATTTCCTTGCATTTTACTTATGTATTTTCCTTGTATGTTACATGCATTTTGCATAAGTCCTTCGAGCCTAGGAAACCCTGGATAAAGATTCAGTTTGCTAGTGATATGAGTGTTTTTGCACCCCAGGATATTTTTACAAAACGCGGAGGGAGGGAGGTGGAATAAAGAATTTAAATGAAGTAGGATTGTGGAAGGCGGAGTGTAGAAATATGGAGAAATATTAAGGAAAAAAGTGTGTTTTCTGATTCTCGGGATCCGCCTGCAGAAGGCGAAAGGTGGGAGGTGGAAAACCGGAAAAAGTTTAAGGTAAGAGTTATTCTTCTGATTCCCGAGTTTTGAGGCCAGAAGTAGAAAGGAGGAATGCAGAAGATGGAAAGTGGATTGAATGATTCCCTTGGAATTTGGTTTTCCAATTCCTGAGTTCCGAGCAAAAGGTGGAAAGTGGGAGTGCGGAAGGAGAAATGATGGATGAACATCTCTGTCATTTGTTAAAGTTCTGATTCAGAGTTCCGAGGTCAACTAGGATGAAATTAGAAGCGCAGAAGGTGGAAGGCAGAATGATGGATGAACATCTTTGTCATTTGGTAAAGTTCTAATTTCCAATTTCTGAGGTTGAAAAGGCAAAAATTGGAAGCATGGAAGGCGAAAGGCCGAATGTTGGATGAACATCTCCTTCATTTGTTAAAGCTCCTATTTCCAAGTTCCGAGGTCGAAACGGTGTAAAGAATAAGTGCAAAAGGTGGAAGGAAAAATATTGGTCGAATATCTTTGTCGTACATGGAGTTCCAATTTCTGACCTATGCAGCGGAAGTGCAGAGGATGGAGTGCGGAAGGAACAAGTTCAGTGCGGAAGAAGGTTTTATGTGCACATAATGGATATGTTAATGGCGGAACGAGTTTTATGGTGATGTATAGGGGTTCTTAAGCATGAGAATGAAGGTGAAAGAGTGTGTTAGTGTCCATTCCCTGAGTTTGAAAGGAGAATAACTGTTCTTGAGGTAAAAATTTTAATAATCCGCATTATGGGGAATCGGGACGTGACATATTTACCATGTGGTAGTTTTTTATGAAACCTGAGTGCCCTCCTATCAGGGAGGAGTGGAACTCAAAAGGTACCTTTTCCTTGAGTTGGGAACTCTTACCAATATATAAGCGATCCTTATACCATAGAAAGTCATCTTTCCACCTAAATGTATTAAAGGCACTTCGATCATGCTACAACTTTTGAATACATATCCATATTTCTTTGTCATTTTTCCATTCATATTTTGGTTCAGTTATAGAATATGGTTGGATGATTGAGATAGCATAGAGTAATGATTCAACATCCTCATCTTTCCTGGAGACTGCATATGTGACAACATTTTGCTTGCCCTTTTTGTACATGATTTCAAAGTCATATCCCAACATCTTTGACACCCATTTTTGTTGCTCTTCGGAAGATATCCTTTCTTCCAAGAAGTATTTAAGGCTATCATGATCATTTTTAACCTTGAAATTTCTCCCTATAAAGTAGGGAATCCATTACTTCAAGGCATGTAGTATCACCAACATTTCCTTCTCATGAATGAGATTTTTTAGGTTGTTTCCCTTGATTAGATGACTTGTGAAGGAAAGAGGGTGTCCTTCTTGCATTAGTACATCTCCAATTCCATTTCCTAAAGCATCACATTCCACAATAAAGGTTTTTTTGAAGTATGGTGTCGCCAAAACATGAGATTTACACATGGCCTCTTTGAGTTCTTGAAAAGATTGAGTTGCCTCTCGAGTCCAAGAAAATCCATATTTCTTCAGTAACATTGTTAGAGGAGATATTATTCTTCCATAATCCTGAAAAAACTTGTGGTGGTACCCTATCAGACCTAAGAATCCTTGAAGATTCTTCAGGGTTTTGGGAATTGTCCAGTCCATCATGGATTTAATTTTTTTAGGGTCTACCTTGACACCTTCATGAGATACAATATAACCCAAATAATCTACTCCCTTTATCCCAAAGAAACATTTTGAGGGTTTTTCATACAGTTATTTCTCCTTTAGTCATCATGAAAGAAATTGGAATGCAGTATGAAGCAATTGATGCATGTCGCGGTGACCATATTATATATTATAAACAACATGAATTTGAAATAGAATGTACATAATGTAATATCAGTAGATATCAAACAGATCAACTAACAAAAAAGGTTCCTTTCAAGGGTCTTCATTATATTCCCATTATTCTGCATTTGCAAATACTGTTTAGGTGCAAAAGCATAGCACAATTTATGGCTTACCATGCACATAATAGAAGTAAATATGACATTCTTTGAATGCCTACAGATGGTTTTGCAGTTAGAGATGTAGAGGAAAAATGGACACACTTTAAAGAAGAACCTCATAATGTTAGGATTTATTCGGAAGCAGATGGTGTCAATCCATATGCAAAGAAGAGATCTATTTACTCGGTGTGGCCTATTTTCGTTATCAACAATAACATTATTCCATGGTTTTCAATAAAGAGGGAGAACATAATGATGGTAATGATTATTCCAAGTATGTATATGCAACAATTTTTTTTAATATAGTGGCATCTCATTTGTCGTATTTTGTTTCATAATGTCATATTCTTTTGCATTACCGTTATGTATTATTTATATGACTTAATGTTTGTAGTAATTATATATTTTATATGTTCAAATCAATCAAGTAAGTACCAAGTTAAAGATATGAATGTATATATAAAGCCTCTTATTGAATAACTACTAAGGTTATAGAATGGAATCACCATGTATGATGTACCTAGACCAATATGACAAAGGAAATTTCAATTCCATGCAATGCTTGTATGGACACTACAAGATGCCCCAGGGTTAACCCATTTTTGTGGTATGTAATTATAATGCCAAATTTAATAGTATTTAATTTTATAAAGTTGATATATTATGCATGCATATTTTTTTTAAATAATCCAATCATTTTATATAATTATAATTGGCAATGTTAATCCATCGACTATTTATGTAGGTCTTCAAACAAAGGGAAAATTTACATGTCCATTTTGTGGTCCTAAGATCAAATATCGTCGTTCAAAAAGTTTACAAAAGGAGGTGTTTATGAGTATAGGCACTTCCTCTCTAAGAATCATAGGTAACAAACTATCGATAAACATATATTCAATTGGAAGCAAGAGAATTCATTAAAACCGCAGAGAATGACAACTCACCTATGGAAGTTGCAATATAATAGAAATCGTCAAGATAAGTACATATCAAATTGTCTATCTATCATCATATATGAAATGCTTTGAATCTTTTTTAATTGTGTGTTGTTTACTATATTTGACATGATTTTTGTAAATTATTTATAAATTGTGATTCATTATGATCGTCGTGATCATGAAGGAATTAATGGGATTCCACGAGGAATGAAAATTTATCCTAAACAATGCAGTAGATTCTTGTGTTGATGTAATTGTAACTTCATAATGTATTCATCCAGATTTCTTATGTATTGTAACCTAATGTTTATTCTGGGATGTATTGTAATGTACTTGAATCATGTCATACCCCGATGTTTATTCCGGGAAGTTTCTATAATGAGAAATTCATGTCAAGTCATTGTGGGTAACCCTCCTATTGGTCAATGGTTAAAGTCCCCGCAGTTCTGGGGCCCTTGCGTTATTAGACTACCCTAGTGAATTCGACCCTAGTTAGTTCATTGTAAGTCAAGTAAATAGTCCCCACCATTTTGTTACCCTCCTATTGGTTAGAGGAGGCAAAGTCCCCACAAGTGGTGGGGCACTAGGGTTATTAGACACTCCTAGAGATGTCGGCTCTAGTAAGTAATTGTTAAGTGAGGCCGACATGTTGGAGTGGGTTCCAAGTGAATGGAATAATATAAATAGAGAGTGATATCCTCTCTATTTATTATACTCATACACACACTCACTCATTGGGGGTGCATGAGTGAGAGAGGAGAAGCTCTCTCAGTGTGAGAGAGAGAGAGACTACTGCTGTCGGGAGTACATCTTACTGTTTTGGGTTTTACATCTTGTGTTGATTCTATCTCTGAGGAAGTTGTTGGGTTTTCTCCATTTATGGTTTCCCCGATGAAAAACATTGTGTTCACTGTCTCTTATGTTGTGCTTATGTTTTATTGTTGTGCATTTTATTCTCTCAGTAAAGATCCTAACATAATGCTAGCTTGAATGTTGAAAAACTAACATGGAATCAGAGCTAACCTGAGAAGAGGACATTGTGCAGCTACAGAAGCTAGGGATTCTTACTTTTTGGGTCTCTCTCTATAATCTATCAGCAAAATTATGCTAGGATGACCCTCCATTGAAGGGCACATCTTTCTGTTGAAGCGGAATTCAATTCCGAGCATTTTCAGTTTTCGATGCGGAAATTAGGGCTTTCTACAGAAAAGGAATTTTTGAGTGAGCCAAGAATAGGATTGTTCTCCTCATAAAAATCGAAGTTTAGAGACCTCGATCAAGAAATTTGGTTGGGTAAAACTCCGGGAAAGTCAAACCCTAGTTTGACCCCGAGCTAGAAAACCCCTAAATACTAAAACTACTAAGTTTTGGTACATTCACTATATCCTGATATTGGAGATGGATCAGGAGCTGAAAATTGTAGGTACTAAATATAAAATCATAATGAACACTGTATCCAAAATTCAGCCTCATATTCGCTATATTCTGGGAGATATGATCCCTCCAAGTTAGGGTTCCAGCCTCTTCCAGAATTCATCCCTAAACAGGACACCTGGGAGAATTGCAATATCTTGGGATACAAAGGTCTAGAAATGGCACGGACTTTACTTTCGGTGGTCCAAATATCATACTTGAAAGATGAAATAGTGACACATGGCATGACATACAACTGCGTTGTTCTGAACAGTCCTGTAACAGGTCACCTTGGGAAAAGGATCATAAGTCCAAATTGTTGAAACCAATTCTGATGAAACCTGTGGTTTTGGATTAGGAACACACGAGGTTACCTCAATGAAAAATTTCAGACACAGAGGAGAATTAAATTCAGAGATATCACCGAAATAGTGACAGGCATTTCTACAGAAGAAATTGGAAAACTAGGGCTTCCTGTTCCGGGAGCGTCCCTCCATTGTTTTCAGAAAAGGAGTACATTGGACAGCTCCATTTGAAGAGTGTATTTGTATATCCAATCAGATCTGAAATATTCCAATTTTTGAAAATTAGGGTTTATGTGACAAACCCTAGATCAGCCAGCTCCGGAACCAAGACGGACACCTCAAATCGGTAAGATCTAATCCTTTGCTATTTTCATTTGAGGTTCTCATTTCAAAGTGATCTATCACATCAGCTTAATGATAAGCTTGGTGAAGTTGATAATTTCCAAGCATGGAAGTATATGATCTCTCTGAATAAAATGAATGGGACACCTACATGAGTAGAGAGGTTCTAGTTCCAGAGGGAGATGAGGCTAGAAGCCTTACACAAGAAGATCTTGGTTGATTCAGTCACATATCAACTTGTACCACAAGTGTCTTCCCTAAAGACACCGATGATGTTTGATTCCTTGACCAATCTATTTGAAGGGAAGAACATACATTAGAAGATGACCTTAAGAAACCAGTTGAAGAATGTGAAGATCCAGAATGCAAAGCCATGTAGTCATAAGAGTCTCTCAAATCAAGAACAACTTGAAGCGGTAAAAGAAGAAGTGAAGAATGCAGAAGTTGTGATGGCCACCTTGAATGGCCTCCTAGGATCATGGGATTCATTCATTCAAGTAATGGGTGCCAGAAGGAAGTGATTACTTTTAGTAGTCTCTGGAAAGATAACACACAAGAAGAAGAAGCTCGAGAAGAGAAGGTGGGAGCAACTGAAGATCAAGCTCTTACCATCCAAAGAAGATCCCTCAATCGATGACGAATATGAAGATCTCAACTCTTGAAGAACTTCTTATCCACCTTATAATTTGGATAATAAATGATGCTATTATGAATGAAGAAGACGATGAAGCTGAAGACTCAAGAAGGAGTATACCCATGAAACAAATAAACATAAGTATTCAATTGTCATTTCATGATATTATTTTGTTATGCATTTATTTATATTCAGTTGATTATTATGCATGATAGGATGTTTGCATTAATGACAGTATACTACTAATATGCATGTAATGGGTAAGTAGCTCATGGTGCTATACAAACTCTCCATTGCTACTTATCTAGAATGAAACCTCTTTGCTGACATATTGGATTAGTGCACCATCTCAATGTTGTCCTGGTAGAGATGGAAGGCATCTAGAAAAGTTTCGTGAGATATGGATGAATGTTGTATTGGCTAAAGTAGTTGCATGATCATATATTTATGCATAAGAATTTTCCAGTATGAATATTCCTTATGAAATGTTTCTAACCATACAAATGCATTTGACTTGTAGGATAGATCGCATACATAATCACCTACAAGCAAAGAAGGATGAAACTTGTTCTGAAGAACAAGTGACAAAAGTTCAAGATGAAGAATAATATGATGAATGTAGCGACATCATTGATACAAAACCTTCCAACTATGAAGAATTTCAAGAAGAATGATTTCTAGGATGCAGTATCGATACGTGAAGGGAAGTTCGTAGTTCCATCATGCAGTAGATGGAAACATCATGGGATACAAGGCATAGACTATGAAGAGACATTTGCAGCCACTAGAAGTGAAGTCACATGACATGCATAATCATGTGTGCAAATGAAAGAATGCCTTGTACAAGTTCAGAAGACACCCATGGGATAACACATAGATGATGAGCTTGATGAATGTCTTAACCTTTGCTACAAGGTTGATAAAGGATGACAAGCTCACAGATGGATGTGAGAAAAACTTTTGAAAAAGTTCAAAATAGAGGATCTTGGTATCAAATGATCCTAGATGGATACTACTTGTCACTCCAGTACAGAATGTTTTAGTGCATAGAGTACAGAAGACAGAGGGAGTATGATGCTCCGCTTCAGAGGGAGTGACTACTGAATATCTTGAGGTTTGACATGGTAAGATAGGATGGATAGATTACTGATGACTCTAGGCTTTACTAAGAGTAAAGTGGATTCCAACCTTTGCTTCAAGTTTGAAGGCGGAAGACCAGTGATGCTCCTGTTATGTGTCGATGCACTATTTTCTAGGTATGGAGGTGTGGTAGAGTGTGGATGGAATCTTCCTTGGACAAGGGAAGTATGCAGTAGAGATCCTAAAGAGGTTTGGGATGATGGACTACAAGACTATGGCCACACCTATGGCATCGAACCTGAAGCTATTGAGCGATGCTTCATTAGATTCGGTTGATGCTACGATGTATCACCAGATGATTGCTTTGTTGTGAACACCTTGAGCCAGTTCTTGATAGATCCGAGAAATGTTCACTTAATTGCTGCAAAGCATATTCTGAGGTACCTGAGGGGTATAGTTGATTATGGGCTCAAGTACGATGCGAATCAGAAGATTAACCCAGTGGGTTATGTTGATTTAGATTGGGCAGGTAGTGCCATCGATAGGAAGAACACTTCAAAGTGTTGCTTCAGTATGGGATCAGGTGTGATCTCTTGGTTTAGCAGGAAGCAATCCTGTGTGGCACTGAGTACAGTTGAATCAGAGTATGTCATAGCTTGTTCAGCTAGTTGTGAGGCAGTATGCCTGAGGAAGATACTATCTAATTTATTTGATCTCCAGATGGATGCTACTTGTATACATTGTGACAACCAGAGTTGCGTAAAGTTCTCATAGAATCCAGTGTTCCATGACAAGTCGAAGCATATCGAGATCAAGTATCACTAGATCAGGGATATGGTGTAGAGGGGAGTAGTGAAACTCTAGTATGTTGCAACGAAGGAACAGATAGCTGATGTGTTGACGAAGCCATTGGCCAGAGTGAAGTTCGAGTACTTCAGGGAGAATCTTGGTGTTCTCCAGATCGAGGTTTCCTCGAAGGGAAAGTGATGAGTCCCAAAGCCATTTTGATGATTAGGTCAGATGTAAGGGCTGAGCCATTCTGCCATGGTGAGAGGATTCAGTTCCTTCCGTGTCAAATATGAGTGCTAAGATCCAAATCCATTCTGATGAGTAGGTCAGATATAAGGGCTGAGCCATTCTGTCATGGTGAGAGGATTTGGTTCCTTCCATGTCAAATATGAGTGTTGATTTCCATTCTGGGAATGGAGGTACCTGGTTATTTACCAGGAACACTCAATCTGGTACTGAGAGAGCCATTCTAATGAGTAGGTTAGATGTAAGGGATGAACCATTTTGTCATGGCTAAAGGATTAGGTTCCTCCCATGTCAGATGTGAGTGTTGTCCATTCTGTCGAGTAGGATAGATGTAAGGGAAACTGCCACTCTTCGGAAGAGTGGAGGCACCTGGTCCATTACTAGGTAGCTCAGTCTAGGACTGGGGGCCTTTTTGACAAGGGTGGAGGATTCAGTTCCTTCCATGTCAGATGTAAGTGCGGGCCATTCTGTCATGGTGAGAGGATTCAGTTCCTTCCATGTCAGATGTAAGTGCGGGCCATTCTTTCATGGTGAGAGGATTCAGTTCCTTTCATGTCAGATGTAAGTGCAGGCCATTCTGTCATGGTGAGAGGATTCAGTTCCTTCCATGGCAGATGTAAGTGCGGGCCATTATTTCATGGTGAGAGGATTCAGTTCCTTCCATGTCAGATGTAAGGGCAGGCCATTCTATCATGGTGAGAGGATTCAGTTCCTTCCATGACATATGTGAGTGCGGGGCCTTTCTAATGTGATTGTAGTTTACTACATGATCAGATGTGACTATTGGGCGTGCCTTTCTAATGAGTAGGTTATATGTAAGTGCTGGGTGTGCCTTTCTGACGAGTAGGTCAGATGTAAGTGTTGGGAAAATACCTACCTGATGGCTAGGCCTACAACCAGCATGAAAGAAGGCTGGCTCTGTAGAAATTCTTATAATGAGATAGCACACATGATGATGACCAGATGAGATCCAGATCAAGCTATGATCCAGATCCAGTTATGATGACTCCGAGAGATCCAGATCGAGTGATGATACAGATCCAGCAGTGATGATCCAGATCCAGTGATGATGATGTCCAGTGACGATCCAGATCCAGTGATGATCCAGATCCAATGATAATGATCTAGAATGAGTGATGATCTAGATCCAGTGATGATGATCCAGATTGAGTGATGATATAGATTCAGTGATGACGATCCAGATCCAGTGATGATGATCCATATCGAGTGATGATCTAGATTCAGTGATGATGATCCAGATCGAGTGATGATCCAGATCCAGATGAAGATGACTTGAAGATCAATATGACTTGAAGATGAATATAATGAGAACTCAATGATGATCCAGATGATACAGAGAAGAAGACTTGTGCTGATAAATTATGTCGAGAGAATACTTTCCTAGTTAAGAGGGAGTGTTGAGGTAATTGTAACTTCGAAATGTATTCATCCATATTTCTTATCTATTGTAACCTGATATTTATTCCGGGATTTATTGTAATATACTTGAGTCATGTCATACCCCGATGTTTATTCTGGGAAGTTTCTATAATGAGAAATTCATGTCAAGTCATTGTGGGTAACCCTCCTATTGGTTAAGGGTTAAAGTCCCCACAGTTTTGGGGCCCTTGGGTTATTATACTATCCTAGTGAATTCGACCCTAGGTGATTCATTATAATTCGGGGAAATAGTCCCCACCATTGTGTTACCCTCCTATTGTTCAGAGGAAGCAAAGTCCCCACAAGTGGTGGGGCACTAGGGTTATTAGACACTCCTAGAGATGTCGGCTCTAGTAAGTAATTGTTAAGTGAGGCCAACATGTTGGAGTGGGTTCCAAGTGAACGGAAGAATATAAATAGAGAGTGAGAGCCTCTCTATTTATCATACTCATACACACACACACTCATTGGGGGCGCATGAGTGAGAGAGGAGAATCTCTCTCAGTGTGAGAGAGAGAGACTGCTGCTGTCGGGAGTACATCTTACTATTTTGGGTTTTACATCTTGTGCTGATTCTATCTTTGAGGAAGTTGCAGGGTTTTCTCCATTTATGGTTTCCCCGATGAAAAAAACTATGTTCATTGTCTCTTGTGTTGTGCTTATGTTTTATTGTTGTGCATGTTATTCTCTCAGTAAAGATCCTAACATAATGCTAGCTTGAATGTTGAAAAACTAACATGTTGTACTATGATCACCTACAAATTCTCATCTTCTTGATACAATGCATATCGGAAAGAATGTGGCTGAAACATTATGGAAAATATTGGATCTAAGGAGCGACAAAAAAAAAATTTGTCAAAATTTACAATGACATTCAGGAAGCCAATCATGCAATGAAAGATATCATTCAATTACATAGAAACAAAGAGTAAATTAATATAAAATCACTTCCATGGTTGTTAACAAAGCAACAAAGCAATTTTGAAAAATAAGTCATACAAAAAATTAAATTTCCCATCGGATTTTGTTCAAACATGAACAATATCATAACCAAGAAAGGTGATTTTGCGGCGATGAAAACGCATGATTGGAATTTCTTCATCAAGGTAATTATTATGGTATATGTGTATATGTGTGTGTGTGTGTGTGTGTGTGTGTGTGTGTGTGTGTGTGTGTGTGTGTGTGTGTTTGTGTGTGTGTGTGTGTATACATGTATGTATGTGCATATATATATTGTTGTATTTTTTATTCTCGTGCATATTATTGTTGGTATTTTTTTTCAACTTTTTGAAATATATATATACACACATATTGTTGTATTTTTATTCCCGTGCATATTGTTGTTGGTGTTTTTTTGTCTACTTTTTGAAAAAAATAATGAAACAATTTTTATATTGTTACAGTATGTTCTACCTCTATCTCTCCTGGAAAACTTTGACAACAATGTCAAACAAAGTTATATATGATATTGGAAAATACATGAGGTAAGTAGTGATATTTTCCATGCATAAAGTGTTTGTTTAATTCATTGTAGAACTTATAATTTATTTTTATTTTTATAATCGTTCTGTAAAATAAAATAAAAAAATAAATATTGTGATTTGTTTGCATCACTTGTCGATGGTTTTCATATAAACAAATCCATAAAGAAGATATAAAGTATTGGAGGAAATAAATTCCATGTCTGATGTGTGAAATGCAAAAGCATCTACCTTTGGAATTTTTCAATGCACAAGAAAACTACATCATACACCAAGTTGAGGAGATTGAACTGTGTGGACCAGTACACTCAAGATACATGTGGATGGTTGAGAGGCGCTTGAAAAATTTTGAAGGCCTTGTTTAGACAATGAGCATGTCTCAAGGGTTCTATGGTGGAGGGATATATGATATACTAGAACATGATGTATATTAGTGAATAAATTCCTAAATTAGCATCAAAGCTCATTTTAGGTTGCATTTGTGATTCGAAATACAATAACAATTTCGAAGGGGAGTAACTCAATGGGAAAGGTATATTGAGGAAGGTGAAAGGTAATTATTATCTAGTGGAGATTAATTATAGTACATTTTGACTATTGATTTTTATGTATATATCATACTTATTTCATTTTTAATATTCAATATGCATCAATTAAAGGTGTATACCTGCATGTTAAGTGAATATACATTTGTACTTTATTGTAATTTTACTTTCATGAAGAAGTTGGTCGTGAGTGAGATGCACTTCATTTATACATAGAAAAAAATTTTGATTGGATGAAGGTATGGATTGAATGATGTGAAAAATATGGTCTTGGAATATCATGGGAAGGTATGCCTTCATTGGTTAAAGCAACACATCGTAATGGAGATACCAATATTACAGAAAGGGAAATTGATTTAGCATATGGTTTAAAAGATAAGTCGACAAGCATATGAATTATCCATAGTATTTAATTTTTTCAAAAGTATTGGTGTACACGTTGATTTCTTTCCCTGTAGAGCATAAACATCCATTTAATCATGATCAATTCAGGATGTAACATTTATGTGTACGTCTTGTTGCAGGTAAAACACCATAAGGCTATGTGGTACAATGGTCATAAATTTCACATCAAAAAGTTGGATGAAACAAAGAAAAATTCTTATTGTGGGATAACTGCAGTCTTTGAGGTGACCAATGATTCCTCTAGAAGTGATAGACATCCATAAATCTCAGAAAATCATTACTATGGTTATTTGGAAGATATTATTTAGTTCATTTTAACTCCTTCAAATTATATTCGTTGTCAAATGGTATAGGTTACGACTTAGTCAACGTGATCCTGATAGAACTATTATTGAACATGATAATGGATTTACCATGGTTAATACAAGGTTATTTGAGGAAGAAATAGCCACCTATGTTCTTCCAATCCAATGTGAACAGGTATTTTACTTTGAGGTTCTAGGTAGAGGGTGTTGGTCATCTATCATTAAACATGATCCAAGCGTAAGGCCGGTAAAGTATAATATGGAGGAAGATAATGAAGAGGGCCTTGAAGAAGAAGACAATGTTGAGGATGATCAACATGAGTTAGAGCATCATGTTCCATAGGAATATCATGAAGAATTAGTTGAATCAAATGATGTAGGAAACAATGTCCATGAATACTATATCGAAGATGACATGATGATCAAAACTGACATTGATGACAATGATGAGATGGTCAATTCTTACAATGTTAAATTAGGATCGGATGATACAGATGACGACTTGGATGAAGAACATGATGAATTCCACTTAATTGTATGAGGCATGCCTTAATATATATGCTCTACTTTATATATGAGGCATTTTAAGTTTTTTTGTCATTTTATTGTATGTTAGCATGTGTTATAAGAGACATTGCTTCTAAATTAGTATGTCAAAAAAACATGACTAAATTATTTTTTGTACATAGATTTTGTTGGGTTATGGGGAATTGAGAGTGACGTGAGGGGGCGGGGGGTCATATGATATTTCGGCTTCAATTGGCTGGCCCTTTTTAGTAGAGAATATTAAATTATTCTTGAAACAAAGAGAATATTAGTAATGCAATGATTTCATTGTTATCGTCAACATCATCCTCATCCTCATCCTCATCGTCCTCATCATCATCATTGTCATCATTGTCACCATCATCATCATCATCATCGCCACCATCATCCTCATCCTCATTTTCATTATCGTCGTCATCATCCCCATCATCATCGTCATCATCTGCATCATCATCTTCGTTAGCATCATCATCATCCTCATTATCATCATCGTCGTCGTCATCGCTATCATCAGCAGCATCATCATCATCCTCATCATCATCATCACCATCATTATCATCCTTGTCATCATCATCACCATCATCATCGTCATTGTCATCGTCATTATCATCATCATCATCATCATCGTCATCATCATCATTATCGTCATCATCTTCATCATCATCATCCTCATTGTCGTCATCATCATCATTGTCACAATCATCGTCGTCGTCATCCTCATTTTCATCATCATCATCGCCATCGACATCATCACCATCAACATCGTCACCATCAAAATCATCATAAGCATCATCGGCATCATTATCATTAGTAGTAGCAGTATCAGCAGCAATATCATCATCACCATCATCATTTTCGTCGTCATCATCACCATCATCAGCATCGTCGTCATCGTCTTCACCATCGTCGTCGTCGTCGTCATCCTCATCATCGTCACCATTATCATCATCGCCATCATTATTGTCGTCATCATCACCATCATCATCATTATTGTCATCATCATCATCATCATCGGCATTATCATCATCAGCAGCAGCATCATCATCATCAGCATCATCATCTTCATCATCATCACCATCATCACCATCAGCGTCGTCACCATCATCATCATCCTCATTGTTGCATCATCATCATCATCATCATCATCATCATTAGAAGCATCTTCCTCGTTGTCGTCGTCGTCATCATCATCATCATCATTTTCATCATCGCTGTCATCATTATCGTCATCATTATTTTTACTTATCATCATCATTAGTAGCATCGGCATCATCATTATCATCATCATTGTCATCATCATCCTTATTTTCACCGTCATCGTCATCATTAACATCATCATCACCATCGTCATCATCACCATCATCATTTTCATCGTCATCATCATCAAGATCGTCATCTTCATTTCCATCGTCATCACCATCCTCATCGTCACTATTATCAGCGTCGTCATCATTATCATCATCATCATCGCCATCGTCATCGTCATCATTATCATCGTCATTATCCTCATTGTCATCATCATCATTGTCATTATCATCATCAGCAGCATCGTTATCGTAATCACCACCATCATCATCATCAACATCATCATTATCATCATCATCATCCTCATTTTTGTCATCATCATCGCCATCATCATCGTTGTCATTATCATTAGCAGCAACATCATCGTCGTCGTCATCAACAGCAATAGCAGCATCGTCATCATCACCGTTACCATCATTAACGTCATCATTATTTTTACTTGTGTGTTTTCATTTATAATCGTTTAAATATATATAATCAATATAAGTTGTGTATCATATTGTGATAGTAAAGTTATATGCCAAAACAAAATATTAGTATATTCATATTGTAATAGTGAATTTAAAAAAAAATTGTAATATTTGTATTGTATTGTGATAGTGAAGTTATCCAAAAAAATATAATATTTAGTATATGATTGAATATGCTATTATTATAGTTTGAGTTATATATTAATAATTAATAATTTAAATTGTTAAATAATAAATTTTACTTTTATTTTAAAAATTAGAATTCAATATTAACATTATGTAAATCTTAAAAAATTAAAAATTATATTATATATTTGATTATTTAATCAATTTCTATTTTACACTAATGTCTAATATAACTTAATTTGGATAATATAACTTAATTTTGCTACAATATGTAAAACGTTACATCAAAATAACAAATTAAAAACAATATTATAAATTTCAACCTACTTAGACACCATAAGCTATTTGAAAGCAACCTATCTCTATGTGAGGATGTTTTCAAGCTACATAAAGACCTCCAATACTCCATCATCAACATCACCATCCTCATCATTATATTCGTCATCATCATTCTCTTCATTGTTGTCTTCATCATCGTCATCATCATTCTCTTCCTTGTCGTCTTCATCATCGTCATCATCCTCATCATCACCATCATCGTTGTCATCATTATCATCATCATCATCATCGTTGTCATCACCATCCTCGTCCTCATAGTCATTATCATTATCATCATCATCATAATTGTATTTATATTCATCATTGTTGTCACCATTATCATCATCATCATCATTACTGTCATCGTCATCTCCGTCATCATCCTCATTGTCAGCATCATCATTGTCATCATCATTATCATCAGCATCGTCATCATCAGCATTGTCATTGTTATCATCATCGTCATCATCATCATCATCATTATCATCATCATCATAATCGTCTTCATCATTGTCATCATCATCGTTGTCAACATCATCCTCATTGTCATTATCATCGTCATCATCATCATCATCATCATCATCCCCATCATTGTTGTCTTCATAATTGTAATCAATATCCTCATCGTCACCATCTTCATTGTCATCATGATACTCATCCTCATCGCGATACCCATCCTCATCGTCATTATCATTATCATCATCATCATCATCATCATCCTCGTCCTCATAGTCATTATCATCATCATTATCATCCTCATCCTCATCCTCATTATCTTTATCGTCATCATCATCATCACTATTATAATCATCATCGTTGTCATCATCATCCTCATTGTCATCATCATCGTCGTTGTCATCATTATCATCAACATCGTCATCATCCTCCTCCTCATCATTATCATCAGCAGCATCGTCAACATCATCGTCATTGTTGTCGTCGCTGTCATCGTATTCATCATTGGCATCATCATCGTCATCATCATCATCATCACCACCATCCTCATTGTCATTATCGTCATCATCATTATTATCATCATCATCGTCATCATCCTTATCTTTGTCTTCGTTATCATCACCATCCGCATCGTTGTTGTCTTCATAATTGTCATCAATATCCTCATCATCATCACCCTCATTGTCATCATGATCCTCATCGCCATCATTATCATCATCATCATCATTGTCTTCGTCATCATCATCCTCGTCCTCATAGTCATCATCATCATCATCATCCTCATCCTCATCCTCATTGTCTTTATCATCATCATCACCATTATTATCATCATCATCGTTACCGTCATCATCATCCTCATCTTCATTACCATCATCGTCATCAACATTATCATTAGCATCATCATCATCATCATACTCACCAGCAGCAACAGCATCGTCATTATCACCGTCATCATCATCACCATCATTGTTGTCATTATCATCTTCATCATTGTCACCATCATTATCGTCTTTGTCGTCGTCGTCATCATCTCTATCATCATACTCATCCTCATTCTCATTGTTACTATCGTCATCATCATCATTATCATCATCGTCGTGATCATCCTCATCGTCATCTTTGTTATCATCATCATCATCCCCATCGTTGTCGTCTTCATAATTGCCATCAATATCCTCGTTGTCATCATCCTCATTGTCTTTATTGTCATCATCGTCATCACCATTATCATCATCATCATCATTATCATCATCGTCATCGTCATCATCATCCTCATTTCCATCATCATCATCATCATCATCATTATCATCAACATCGTCATCATCATCAGTAGCAGCAGCATCACCGTCATCATCATTATCATCATCGTAGTCATTATTATTTTTACTTATGTATTTGCATTTATAATTGTTGAAAAAATATTATTAAAAAATTATTCAATATAAAAGTTTTGTATCATATTGTGTTTGTATATTAGAATTAGCATTATATATATTAAGCATTATATAAATCATTTACCATTATATTTTGGATACCGACGTTTACCATTTCACGGTTCCGGGTAACTGGTTGGAGCTCACGGTTCAAATTTCACGGTTGCAGTTGCAACTCAATGGTTGTATTTTACAGTTCACATTTCATGGTTGGAGATCACGGTTCACATTTCATGGTTGGATCTCATGGGTTGGAGCTCGTGGTTCACATTTCATGGTTGCAACTCACTGGTTGGAGCTCACGAGTTGGAGCTGACGATTCATATTTCACGATTGCATCTCACTGGTTGGAGCTCATGCTTCACATTTCATGGTTGGAAGTCATTATTCACATTTCATGAGTACAGCTCACTGGTTGGAGCTCACGGTTCACAATTCATGGTTGGAGCTCAAGGTTTGGAGCTCACGATTCACGTTTGATGGTTGGAGCTCAAGGGTTTGAGCTCACGGTTCATATTTCATGGTTTCAAATCACTGGTTGGAGCTCACAGTTCACATTTCACAATTACAACTGACTAGTTGGAGCTCATGGTTCACATTTCACGATTTGAGCTCAGGGGTTGGAGCTCAGTGTTCATCGTTCACGGTTCTAATGGATAAACAAGTATTGGGATCCCTAATTTATTTGAAAGCCCTAATTTGTTTTAATTTATGTTGAAATACCTAATTTGTTTGAATTTATGGTGAAAGTACTAGTTTTTTTTAATCTACAGTGAAAGCCGTAGTTTTTTGGAAAATCGACATCATCAAATTTATAAATGGTTGTAATACTTTTTTCCCATTGTCCAAATAGTTTTGAAACAATATAAATTTGTCAAAGGTTAAAATATGGGGTGTGTGCATGACTTTGTGTGATCATGTGCATGTTTTTTGCCACTTCATCTAGTATTGAGGTTACCCTTACAGTAGCAGCCTCCCCTTTCACCCTTAATGGTTTCCCTTACAGTGGCAGACTCCCTTTTTGCAGCCTGTTGTGCATTCCCTTCTATGTCACCCTCTAGGATCTGCACATTGACAAACAAAAGATTAATATATGTGGGTTAGGTTATAACTGGAAGTGGACTATTTTGGCATCTTTTACCTTCACAACACAGTTTGCAATAACACAAAACTCATAGTTCTTTTGGGTTCAAGGTTGATGGCTTTGGACTATGTAATATTTGCACCTTTCAATCCATTCAAGTTTACTATGGATTGGTGGATTTTGTTGGGATGTGGTATGTCAATGATGGGATGTTGATGGGCCCTTGGTATTATAGTTGATGGTATGATTATGGGTTTTTGGTTTTGATTGGGGTTGGTGGTTCTTGATTAGATAGTGGTGGACTCCTTTGGTAGTATTGTTGCATTACTAATCTCTTTTATTGCTCATTCTCTTTATTTTGCCTTTGAGTTTTGGATATTTATTGTTGAGTTGATTTTTGTGAGTATTTTGCTTGACTTGGTTGTTTTCTGCCTCCTATAACCATTTTATATGCTATAAAGAACCTCAAAGTGTCCTTGCTGCGTAGAGTAGTTGTTTTGTTTGGATTTTTCTTGGCTTTGGGTTCAAAGCTTGAGCTTCAAATGGGATTTAGATTTTGGTTTCTATTTGTTTTAGGTGAACTCATATTTCTCCTCGGCACTTTGTTGATTGAATCTCTTGTTGGTGAATTGGATAGGAATATTATTATTAATCAAACGTCTTAGTTGTTTGTTTACCTAACGTAGCTCCTCCTAAGATTTTCTACTACCCTCTTGAAGCTATAATGGCATCTCTAATTTTCCTTGTTCAACTCTTTATAAATTTGGCCTTGTCAAACCATGCATTTAGGATTGTTTCGTGGTTTTAACATGTTTAATGTCCTTCAACCCTATGCATGGTTTCAACCAATTTTTGATATTTAAGTTCATGTTGTTTCTTTGTTTATAGGCCCATAGTAGTCACCCTTGATTGGTTATTCAATCCCCTCCTTTGAAAATTTGTTTTGGTTGGTACTTTATTGTCTAGTATGTGTGGCTTGATCCATTGTGTTTCTCTTCCAAATGGCCTATCTATGATTATGATGCACTTCGGCTTGTCCTTTTTTTTCCTCACCTTGTTTTTTCTATCATTTTTCTTATGGTTATGGAATTGGATGGATGGTGGTGCTTACGTTTTGATGCTCACAATGCTTGGATAGTGAGTTCCTCCACAATTCGATGAATTTCACAGTTTGTTTTTTTCCTTATTAGTATTGAATATTCAATACCTTCATAATCTCTTGCATGGGTGAATTTGTGTTGCTTGGAAAATTAAATAGATATTTTGGCATTTATTAGATTCAAGTAATCATGCGGCAAACCCTTGTCCTTTGCCAAATTGTATTTGATCATGTTTTTGTACACAATCATGTGTTGATCAATTTTTTCCTTGTTATATGTTATGTGTACACATATTTTGATGATATTCAAAAGTATCTCTACAATATTTAATGAGGCCTCTGCATCCTACTTTGCATTTTGGTTTGTGTTGTTCAAATATTATGTTGAGTTTATGTCTATGAACATATTTAGTCTCTATTAATGCTTATGAAGAATTTGCTTTGCAGTCAATTTAGGCTTAGACAATGGATTTGCGTTCTGGCTGAGAATAATGAAATTGTTTTCTACTATTGTAATCCCCTTTGCATACAATTTGGTTTTGGCTTCGATATAAGGCCTCAATGGTTTCATGGGTTCAACCAAGATAGTTTTAAGGGAATAAATGGAATTCTCTACTCCCCAATAAATGTTTGGCACTTTAAAAAATCCCTTAAAAACTTGTGGATGTATAAAAAAAATCATAATTGCACAAATAGCAGCAAAAATACAAGACGTCAAATTAAGGCAGTTGTAACCCTAGCAGTAGCAAGCTCGTCAAGTAAAACTAGCAACAAACTCTAAAGCAAAAAAAATCAGATATGATTTTTTCTCTTGTCCAGATGCCATATAAAATGGAGAAGTGAACTTCAACTTATAATCTTTACAAGCCTTCTAGAAATATCACTCAACTACTCCTAGATATTAAGAGTTTTACTAATCAAAAACATAAAATAAAGTTAAGTGAACTTAAGATAGGGTACAACATAACCAGCAGTATAATTACAATGAAACTAATGCACAGTAATTAATGAACAATTTCTAAATAGGTCTAGTTTGAAACTTACTTATACTCATACATATTGTGCCAGCTCTTACCATTGTAAGGACAAGTTGTCACAAGTCATACTTTGAGAGAGATAAGGTTAAAGTGTTATGGGATTAGGATAGATACATATAGTAACAAATCCTAGTCACCAAGTGAGAATATCTCATTAGGATAGCAGCAATTATACTCATCCAAAAACATAAATAGGCACCCTAAAAGTCACATCTCCCTCTAGAATACTTAACACCAATACTGACCTATCATCTAGGGTTTTACATAGTAATATCTCAGCTAGGATTGGGAACCACAGTCCTGGTACATCAGTCACAGTTCAGCGGAGAAAGTTACATAGCAGTCACAGTCACGTAGTCATAGTCCAGCAGATAAGTGACAATATTAATCCCTTAATGATGGAAAATTACCCCATATAGTGTGGCACATTACCCCCTATATTGTAGTGCATTACATATTATTTATGTCATATTGGGTCTATTATGGGGTCTATTAGTTGTTATTGTACACATTTGTCTCCTATATATAGGAAGGAGATATTCTCATTTTAGTCATCATTGTATCTCGTCTTGTCTTATGTACTTAGTACATTGTGTAAGAAAGTTCATCCCTTGAAGAGGATTGTTATTTATCTTTTTTATTCATTATTAAGGCATGGATTACTCTCATTTGGTCTATTTCTACTATTTTTATGTTATTTCCGGGACTTGGTTGCATAGCATTTGGTATCGGAGCTCTTTCCTTGGGGTTGGATTCTGCAAAATGAGTCGTATTTTTTTTCACTAAAACATCGTTTCTAAAATAATTATGAGATTGAGGTTAAAACCCCACTTCTAAAACAAGCCTAACTAGCTCCAATCCAAAATTTAGATCCTATTCCATTACAGGTTTGGAGATAATTGTAGAGGAATCTAGGGTTTTTGAACAATCCAAAACCTAGTCTAAAACAGGTGTTCTAGGGAAAAAGGTCATATATAAGGAATTCGAGATCCAAATTGAGTGAGACTAGTTGCATACAAAATAATATGGACCATGGTATCTGTGGTATAATTTTCAGATACATAAATGAAATATTCGACACGTGGAATATCGTATAAGTTCGTTCTTCTGGATAGGCCAAAAATAAAAAGTGTTTGGATATTTGCAATAAAAATTTTGGGAACATCCAAATCAAGTAAGAACTATAGAATAGGAAATAGGACACATCAGGGTACCACAAGCCAAAGTTTCAGACCCAGAGAAGTCGAAATTCAAATTTTACCTCAGTTACAAGTAGTCCA
Organism: Pseudotsuga menziesii; assembly: GCA_001517045.1. Lineage (NCBI taxonomy): Eukaryota > Viridiplantae > Streptophyta > Pinopsida > Pinales > Pinaceae > Pseudotsuga > Pseudotsuga menziesii. Next base: position 589,149 of record LPNX010858752.1, on the reverse strand, counting down.
TAAAACAATCTTCTAATCAGGTTTTGAAAAAAGTACGACATTTTTCATTTGAATCGCTTTTAGAATAAGGGTATATTTGTGGCAAAATGTAGGGTGTGATATATATTTATTGTTCAAAATTCCACCAAAAGGAAGTGGAGAGAATCACACTCCACTCAAACCCCTAGAGTTTTCATCCTCGACATACGATGAAATGGAAGACATATATTTTAGAGTGTCTAAGTTGGAAGATAGATTAAAGGAAATGTGAAAATTGAGGACTTAGTTATAGTAGAAAATAATATGGCTAGAAAAGAATATATTCAAGACTTGAAGGAATTGATGAAGGATACAAAAAATAGCTTTATTCCTTGTGTATCTACTCAAGAAAGGGATGAGGAGGAAAAAGAAGACTTATTCCAGTCACGTTTGGAGAAAATTGAAAAGCAATTGGAGAGTAGGAAGTTGTAGTCCTCAAAAGTTCATGATTCGCTACAACATCATGGGTTCAATTCAGGTCCAAGGAACTACTTTATCCCCAATATTGATATGAGAAAGTTTGATGGAAAGGATCCAATCACGTGGATTTTTCAGATGGACCAATTCTTTAATCTATGCCAACTTCCCACTTAGCAAAAGGTAGCTATTGCATCCTTATATTTAGAACCTGATCAACTTGTATGGTACCAATGGCTTTGTGACGGTAAAAGGACTCTATTATTTCCTGTTCCATATTCACATAATAATTGGTTTCATATTATGGGGATATAAATAACCACACCTTCTTTAGCCAGTTATTAAATCTCAAGAAAAAAGGTCCAGTTACAGAGCACATCAAGCAATTTTAGCAACTAAGTCTCGAAGTGAAGAACATTTTAGAAGATAATTTGTTAGATCTCTTTATTGGAACCTTGAAATCTAACATTCACCATCAGGTGTGTCTCTTTGAACCATCATCCCTAGAGAAGGTTTTCATGATGGAAAAGAAGGTTCAAAGTAAAAGTATGAAAATGACTACTAGAAAGGCCTTCTCCAACACATACAGAGAAAATAATATTCCTTGTTATAAACCACCACAAAGGTTGACACCCCAACAAGTAGATGAAAGAAGAGAAAAAGGATTATGCTTTCATTGTGACAACAAGTATAGTAAGGGACATGAAAAGAAATTATTCTACATATATTGTGAAGAGGAATAACCAAAAGAAGAGGAATCGTCTCAAGAATATTCGACTTCAGAAGAAATAGAATAGGATACTTCACAAGAAATTAATCCCACCATATCTTGGTGTGCATTGGTTGGAATTAGAACTCCTAAAATTATCAAGTTCGAAGGATACATCAAAAGAAGAAGGTAACAGTGTTAATCGATTCTAGTAGTACTCATAATTTCATTCACTATAAATTAGCCAAAGTTCTCAATTGTTTTGTATATCCAGCTCCAAAGTTTCAAGTTATGATGGCATATGGAGGAACTATAAATTGCTCAGGAAAATGCCATAATATCAATCTTGATATGGGGGAATATGTATTGAATAGTCAAATGGTTAAGATCACAATGGGCGGGTTTTATGTTGTCTTAGGTGTCCAATGGTTACAATCATTGGGAATAATGGCGTTTAATTTTCGAAAAATTTTCATGAATTTTTCATGGGAAAGAAAAGAATATGAGTTAAATGGTATCATAGGAAAACCAATCAAGGTGATAAGCTCTAACGATATGACAAAGTTGTTGAAAAAGAGACATCAAGCTGTATTTGCACAATTATACTCATTAGGTGTTCAAACCTCAAATTTCCCTATCTCCCCATATCTACAGAGGGCCATTATTAAGCATTCCAAGGTATTTGAAGATATTACCAAAGGTATTCCACCTATTCGAGACTTTGATCATGTTATCCACTTTATTCCAGGTATTTTTCCTCCTAACATCAGACCTCATCGATATCCCTATAGCCAGAAGAGTGAAATTGATTATATGGTTGTTGAAATGTTAGAGGCTTGCATAATTAGTCCTAGCCAAAGTTCTTACTTTGCACCAATGGTAATGGTACTGTTGATGCCAAGAAATTGCCAAGCACCTATAGTACAGATTATCCTGGTAATATAGCCTAATTAGATCACCCACAGTTTGGTGTGGGGAATATTTCCAGTTAACGGTTCGGCTACCGTAGATTAATGTGTTTTAAAAAAGTTTATCAGTTACGGCCCGATTCACCATTTATGTTGTTTTCTTTAATTAAATATGGCATGCAAATTCCTTATCTAAATGCATATAATCGATAAACACAAACCTCACAAGTGTTATTCAAGTTTGTACCTCTCGTCTTACCGTTCCTACCTTATCAATTGTGTTTTAAATATAAGACTAAGTTAATCTATTCTATTCTAGTTTACCCTATCCCCGTGGGGATTAGATTTAAAAATAGAGAAATGTTCTATAACTATTCATACCAATTTCACAGATAAGTGTTTCAATATAATATGCACATTCATAGTAGAAATAATACCAAAGAAATATCTGATATAATAAACCATTCATTACTCGTTTCATACATAGACATTTACGTAGAAAGTAAAATCATTCATAACCAAAGAATTAATTCAGAAAAAGTTAGAATGATCTCACTATATATTATATGGAAGCAATAAGAAGTAATTCCACATTGTAAATTCCACACATTTCAAGAAAATTTATGTGCAGGCCTTTCCCAGCAAATAGGTCTTTCTTATTAGCAGAAAACCCAGTTCTCTTACAAAAATAGCCCAACCCTTATTTATGCTGGCAAAATTCCTCTCTATCTACTTCCTATCTCTATTTATATTACAAAAATTCATCATCTAGTAACCTTTCATTTACCCAGACCCTAGGGATTCCAAAAATTTTCATCTAGTGCTTTACATAGGAAGATGCCAAAAATTCTATAAAAGACAAAATTTCAAGTGGGCCCTGCCATGCTGGAAACACAAGCTCCCCATTTTTTAGCCTCCTCAGCAATTGTTATGTACTTCATTGGCTCCAGCACCTGCATGGTCACTTCATGTATTTCTAGATGTCCCTCTATGTGTGTCACTTCTTCTTTTGCAGCCTTGTACATGTCTTCTAAGAGGTAAGCATTGACAGAAGCCTTCCCATCCAAGTGGTTAATATGTTCTTCATTGAAAACGTCTACCTTTATGATGTATTCTATGGCTTCTTGTAATTTGTCCTGCAAATGTGCCATATGTTGGTCTTTGCTTGGAAGTTCAATGATCTTCGGAACCAAAGGAATCTAGCAATTTTCATGGACTTGATGTGTCTTCTTATAGAAGTCCTCGCATTTTTCCACGTTTTTGGAAATCTCGTTGCTTAACCTCTAGGCAAATTTCCTACAAAACTCTAAAAGTGTCCTTTCTTATTTTATGCCATCTTTTGTCTTTTGGGGCAGATGTTCAGGAAAATTTGAGTTGGCTTCCATCCAGGTCAATTGGATTTTGACCTTTTCTCTGGCCTCCATCAGTCCTTTTCTTAAATTCAGTGATTTTGCTAAAATCACCCTCAGTCTTCTCATCATCAACCTTACTCTATAGAAACCCCTATAAGAGCCACCTGATCCTGATGTATCTATTTTCAAATTTTGTAGGCTTGATCATAGAAAGGACTGATGTCATGCCTTTTCTCATCAACTAGCTTCAGTTGATTCTCCAGAGATTCCATTAGCTTTACCAACTCTTATACCCGAGTTTTTAACTCTTCAACCTGTTGGTTTGCAACGGACTTTCTTAACTCCAGTTGAGATATTTGGGCTTTAAATTCATTTCTCTCACCTTCCATTATCACCAATTGTACATTCATCACTTCCTTCTCTGTCTCCATAATATGGTATTCATTTAGGAGTCTTTCTTTTTCGGAGAGGATGGTATCATAATTCATTTTTAACTCTATACCTTCTCCTTGTGTCTTTACCAAATTATCCTTTAGCTTGAGGATTTTTTCTTTTTTACATTCCACATCGTTTATTAATCGATCAACATTGTCAGTGTTGGCCTATGCAGTTTCTATGTTTACTGAGGCCATGAAATTTGGGTCCTTATGGGTACCCTCCATTATAGTACTCTCGATGAAGGTGACTATGTCAACTTGCGTTCCCATCTTCAACCTTTTTTCTGACTTCCTTGTGATGGTATTCCTTGATTTGTCAAATCCTGATGGTATCTAGGAAAGTCATAATGTGTTGATTTGATGGAGTAAAAGGGGTGAGCCTGAGCTCCTCGAAAGGAATGTGACCACCGGTTATCATTCCACTTGATAAGGCAGGATGATCTTGGTCCATTGGATCATTTTGGGTTGCCCCCTGGTCCAAAGGTTCCATGATCATTTCTTCTTCCTCCTTTCTTCTTAGTTCCTTCGTCGCTTCCTCGGCTTCTTTTTGTACTCTTTCTTCATTTTATTTCTTTAATATTTCCTCTTCTTGTTGCCTCTGGGATTGTTTTGCTCGCCTATTCTTGGATTCTTGTTTTATTTTTTATTTTTCTCTACCTGTTGCAACCTTAAGGCCTCTTCTTTCTGTTTCTGCAACTTCATCTCCATTGTAGTTCTACTATCTTTGCTCATGCTAGCACCACTTTTCTTAGAAAAGTGCTTTCTTAACTCGATCAAATTATTAGCTCTTTTGAATACTTCCTCATATCTGTTGAAGAATTTTGAGTATTCATAGTCTATTTTCACAGTCGCACAATGTTCAACGACCTTTCCTCTACTGTCATTCCTTTGAAAACTTTTTCTCCGAAATGAAAAATTTCCAACTCCTTTACAAAGTCATCGGCTCCTTTTACCTTGTATAATTTGTTAGGATTATAATCCTCCCTTGTCCAATTTGGTCATTTATGTCTAAATCGGGAGTCCTTTCAGTCTATTTTTTGTCACTAGCACCATTGGGTCCATGTGGCCTAATTGGGGCACATGTACCAGTTACTAAAGTGTGGGGAACACTAATTGAGTCCAACTGCCACTGATTGCACTTGCCTGCATTAGTTTAGGATCCTCCTAGATCAATCACTACAAATTAGGAGCCACTGGGACTGCCAATACCAACCTCCATTAGTTGAGTTCAGTTGGTGACTAGTCAAGCTTAGTTGGGAGTCAGTTACATTCAGTTCTAGTTCCCTACATTCAGTTATACTCAGTTAGCACTATGATTGTGTGGTTGCATGCAAGTGAGGTGCATTTACTCACTTACCTCTGTTAGTTATACTAGTTAACACTGAATTAGACACTTGAGTTTGGATTTTGAACTTCGATGAACTCCGATAATGATTTAGACAATGTCAGTTAACCATTCAGTCAAGTAGATTCAAACCAATTCAAATTTACTCACATGGATTCAAATTGCATGAGACTATTTATCCATTGTAATTTATTGTAATTAATTATCTAATTACTTTTTATTATTGAAAGCATTCACAGTTGCAATCCATTTTTGCATTGTCTCATTCTTCAATTGCTGAGTAAAATTGTATGATCTATCTTGTGAGTTGTGTGTTGGTCCATAGATCTATGTGCTCAATTTAATATAGTATCAGAGCCTTGGTAGGACAAGGCACTTATCCTACTACAAATTCATACTTGGATCCAAAAAAAAATTGAGCAAAATTGCTCCGAATACTACACCAGAAGCGGAGAATTTAGCACTTAATATCCCAAGAAAAGGAATTTTTTATCAAGCTTGCTTGATCAACTAAGCTGGGTGTGAAGGAAATTAAAAAAATGCATACTGTCAACCTTACTTTGTTTGTTTGATTGTGTGATTTACAGGTTTATCAGTCTCCATCACTGCATTCGCTACAAACAGCTCAGTCTCCTTCACTGCATTCGCTACAGCATATCAGTCCTCTTATTGGCATTCTACATGGATCCTCCAATGGATTTTCTCACTCCTTTCAACTACCACCAGTGGAAGGAGGACATGGAGATGCATCTATGCTCGAAAATACTCTTTAGACTCACAATGGAGATAGAGGCAGATCCAATTCATTATGTTAACACATAAAAGTACTGGAATAGGCTTGATAAAACTTATGGATGCTTGTGCCTCTCAATCTCTCAAGATCTTATCTTCCACATCAATGGATTGAAAACTCCCAAGTAGGTTTGGGATAAGCTTGCTTCCTTATTTGACAAGAAATATGATCTGAGGATCTATCAGCTAGAGAATGAGCTGATTTCTCTTCATCCAACCAATTTCAAAACACTAAATGACTTCTTCACCAAATTCAAGCATCTAGTGTTCCAGTTGAAGTTGTACAAGGTTGAGAAGGAGGATGATCAACTCATCCTTTCCATTCTCTAAAAACTTGGTGCATAATACTCAGTATTTGTATCAACGTTTCATTCAGTGAAGCTCACTACTCCAAATTGGAGGATGCCTGCTCTTAACTTCTTCATAGAATCTCTCACGCATGAGCATTAAAAGTTGATCCAAATGGGGATCATTCATTCCAAAGATCATGCACTGGTTTTTGGAGGACCTAAGGCAGTGAATGATAAAGGGAATCAAAAGGATGAGTCTCCTGTGGAGAAAGAGCAAACAAATGAGCCTTCAGGTTCGAAGAGAAGCAAGAAGAATGGAAAAGGAAATACACGATGTTCTTAATGTGGAAGGGGCTTTCATCCAGAAATATCCTATATGAGAAGAAAAATTGTTGATATGGATCTTCTTTTGAAGAAACATAACATTACTGTACCTGCTAGCACAATGAAGGTTAACCATAGAGAAGAAACTGAAGAACATGAAAGGACATGCCATGCACTAAAGGAAAGTTTCTCAATATCACATGCCTTCTGTTAAATTTCCATATGCTTAGCTAAAAAATCAGTATTTCATTTAATTTTCATAGCAAAAGCATATAAATAGGATCACTAAAAGAAACAGTATCACAAGAACAACACAGATTTATCCTGGGAAAACCCTAAAGGGAAAAACCCAGCAAAAGCTTCCTCAATATAGATGCCCCAAAAGATAAAGATAACACCAACAAGGAGATCAAAGCCTAATCCTCCTCCTTCTCCAGCTACTTCTCTCTTCCCCACTAATCCGTTACACAAGTGAGAGTGTGTGTTCCAAATGAGGAGCACCACACCTCTATTTATATTCATCTGTTCACTTTAATTATCAATTCTGACATGTAGGATCAAGTTAATCATGTAGGCTCGATTTACACATGTAGGCTCAAGTAACCACACTGGGGTGCTAATGACCCACCTTTACAATTAGAGGGGACTACCTCATGACTCTTATTAGTTCTTCTGATTAGAAGCATCGGGGTATAAAGTAATACAAGTGTTTCTCCTGGTAGGACCATCAGGGACCACAAAAAGATACATATAGAATATTATTCGAAGTTAGAATATTTCAACACTCCCCCTTAACTAGAAGGGTATTCTACAACAACATCAACAACAACAATAATAGGAGAGATATAGAGGACATCATCAACAACATCAGGGTAACACATCTATAAATCATTGGAAGCTTTTTCAACATCATGTAGTCTTCATCTTCAATATTCAGTCTTCAGCAACATCAACACTTTGACTGCTTCGATCACCAACAACTTAACCTTTTGATCAGAAGCAACATATTCATCACTTTGACCTTTCGATCAGCAACATCTTCAGCACTTTGACCTTTCGATCAGCAACAACATCTTCAGCACTTTTACCTTTCGATCAACAACAACATCTTCAGCACTTTGACCTTTCGATCAGCAACATCATATTCAACATCTTGAATTTTCGAACAGCAACATCATCATCATCATACTCTAATCAGTAACATCGTGATCAACACCATCATCATCATACTTCAATTTTCGAACAGCATCATCATCATCACATTCTGATCTTTTGATCAGTAAGTCATCATCATCACAGTTTGATCTTTCGATCAGTACATCATCATCATCACACTCTGATATTTCGATCAGTACATCATCATCATCACACTCTGATCTTTCGATTAGTATGTCATCATCATCATACTCTGATTTTTTGATCAGTACGTCATCATCACACTTTGATCTTTTGATCAGTACGGCATCATCATCATACTCTAATATTTCGATCAGTACATCATCATCACACTTTGATCTTTCGATCAGTACAGCATCATCATCATACTCTGATCTTTCGATCAGTACGTCATCATCATCAGCAGCAACCTGCAATCCACATCTCAAAGACAAAAAAGTCTTTGGTTCACTTTTGGACTTAAAGTCCAGGGATGATGCAATCCCCACCACATTCTCGACAACCGAAGTTACCGGATTGATTACAGGATAATCAGTCCCTATCACTTTAGGACTAATTCCAAGGATGATGCAATCCTACCACATTCATGGGGACCAAAATCTCCGGATACATTTTGAACCGAGGTTCAGGGATGATGCAATCCCACCACATTCATGAGGGTCGAGACCTCCAGATACATTTTGAACCGAGGTTCAGGGATGATGCAATCCAACCACATTCACGGGGGCCGAGAGCTCTGGATACATTTTGAACCGAGGTTCAGGGATGATGCAATCCCACCACTTTCACGGGGGCCGAGACCTCCAGATACATTTTGAACCTAAGTTCAGGGATGATGCAATCCCACCACTTTCACGTAGGCCGAGACCTCTAAATACATTTTGAAATGAGGTTCAGGGATGATGCAATCCCACAACATTCATGGGGGCCGAGATGTCTGGATACATTTTGAACCGAAGTTCAATGATGCAATCCCACCACATTCACGGGGATCGAGACCTCCGGATACATTTTGAACCGAATTTCAGGGATGATTCAATCCCACTACATTCTCGAGGACCGAAGTCACCTAATCTATTCTGGACAGATTTCCCAAGATTATACAATCCCTCTTCATTCTCAAGGACCGACGTCACCGGATCACTTTTGGACAGATGTCCCGAGATGATACAATCCCTCTTCATTCTCAAGGACTGAGGCCATCGGATCACTTTAGGGAAAGTGCCTAGGGATGATACAATCCCACTGCAACATCACTACTCCCCCTTTCGAGGAAGGTCCTTTCGAACCACACCAAGCTTGTCTCGAAAGTGTTCAAAATTTACTTGAGACAGAGGCTTCGTCAGCACATCAGCAACTTGTTCATCAATACTCACATATTGGAGCTTTATGGCTCCCTTATGCATCATATCTCGAATGTAGAAATACATGATTTCTATGTGCTTCGATCTATCATGGAATACTGCATTCTCTTTCATCTTTATACAACTTTGATTGTCACATAGAATCACGGTAGTGTCCAACTCTAGGTTGAATAATCTTGACATCAGCTTTCAAATCCATATGGCTTCACAACTAGCAGAGTAAGCTGTTATATATTCTACCTCAACTGTGCTTAGAGCAACACTAGACTGCTTTCTTCTAAACCATGAAATCATAGCAGATCCCAGACTATAACATCCACCTGATGTGCTTTTTCTATCTAAGATACTTCCATCCCAATCTGCATCTGTATAGCCATACAATCTATACTCATGGCTACCATCATAGTATAGGCCAAATTCTATAGTCCCTTTCAGATATCTCATCACATGTTTTACAGCTACTAGGTGAATCCGTCTTAGTTGAACAAGATGCTGACTCAAGGTGTTCACAGCAAAACAAATGTCTGCTCTGGTATTTGTTAAGTACATCAATTACTCAATGATCTGTCTATATTGAGTCACATCCACTAACTCTGATGAGTCATCAGCTAACAACTTCAGGTTGGAGTCTGTGGGTGTGGCCATGGCTTTGCATTCCAACATATTGAATCTTTTTAATATCTTGACCGCATACTTTCCCTGGTTGAGAAATATTCCTTCTGAACTTTGCCATACTTCCAGACCTAGTAAATTATGCATTAACCCAAGGTCTTTCATCTCAAATTCTTCTGTTAGTTTCTTCTTGCTTTCCATAATATGTTTCTCATTTCCTGTCAAGAATAAGTCATCCACATATAGTAGCATGATGACAGGTTCATCTTCTACAATCTTGAGATAAAGGTTACGATCAGCTTTACTCTTGGTAAATCCTATGCTCAACAGGAAACCATCTATCCTTTCATACCAAGCTCGAGGAGCTTGTTTAAGGCCATACAAGGCCTTCTTCAACTTGCATACGTGAGTATGTCTATCTTCAACTTCAAATCCTTGTGGTTGTTCTATGTATACTTCTTCTTCGATCACACCATTCAGAAAAGTTGTTTTCACATCCATCTAGTGTAAGTCCCACTTCATCATGGATGCAAGTGCCATGATAGCTCTAATCGAAGTATACCATGCTACTGGGGCAAATGTCTCTTCATAATCAATTCTCTCTTTCTGAGAGAAACCTCTAGCCACAAATATTGCTTTATACTTCTCGATACTTCCATCAGCTGCATGCTTTATTTTCTATATCCATTTGGAGGATACTATACTCTTTCCTTCTGGTTTGGGAACTATATCCCATACATCATTCTTCATTATTGACTAGCATTCTTCAGTCATTGCTTCTTCCCATTCTTTCTTTTGTACCGCTTCTTTGTAGTTTGTAGGTTCTTGATCTACAAGATCACACATCAAGGCTACATAGTTGGAAAAAGTCTTAGGTTTCTTTCTTTCCCTTGTTGAGCCTTCAGGAGCTCCATATCTTTCTGCCTCTCATATAATTTCTCTTGTCCAAGCAGGCTTTCTCTTTCTTGATATCTCCATCATAGGGGGTTCTTGTGGTTCTGCCATGTCATGTTCTTCAGGAGCTTCATCTTCAAGGAGATATGTAGTTTCTTCAATTCTGGGAGGTGTCTCTTCTTCATACACTTCCTCATGTTGGCACTTCCTGGATCTCTTAAGGGTTGCCTCTTCATCTAATGTCACATCTAGACTGATTTCCATGTGATGGAATCCAGGAATGTAAATTCTAAATGCTTTGGATACTTCACAATATCCAACAAATATCCCCTTCTTTCTAGAAGGGTCTAACTTTGTTCTTTTCTCTTTTGGTATATGAATATATACTGGACAACCAAATATTTTGAGGTGACTTACATCATGCTTCTTTCCCATGAACATCTCTTCTGGAGTCTTGAACCTAAGAGCACTGTGAGATATTCTATTCTGTACAACACAACAGTTCTTGTTGCTTCTGCCCAAAGATGCATTGGAATATCTTGATCAAATATCATAGTCTTCACTGCCTCCATGATATTTTTGTTCTTTCTTCCAGCAACCCCATTTTGTTGAGGATTGTAGGGAGTAGTTAGTTCCCTCTTGATTTCGGCATCTTTACAAAAAGATTCAAACTCTTTTGAGGTATACTTTGCGCCATTGTCTGATCGGAGTGTCTTTATTTTCTTGTCTGAAAGATTCTCTATCAAGGCTTTGAACTTCTTGAATTTCTCAAACACTTCACTCTTTGCTTTCAAGAAGTATATCCAGGTCTTTCTTGAATAGTCATCAATAAACGTGATATAATATTCAAATCCACTTAAGGATGTAGAAGACATTGGACCACATACATCTAAATGAATCAATTCCAACGTACCTTTAGTTTTTGTTTCACTCTTTGGAAATGGATTCTTGATGTTCTTTCCCTTCACACATCCTTTGCAAATGCCTTCATGCTTGATCTTCATGTCTGATAATCCCGTCACTACCTTTTTTACAAGAGGTAAAGCTTTGTAATTAATGTGGGCAAGCCTTCTATGCCATAGTTCTCTAGGGTCACTGGATTCATGCACAAAGGTTGTTTCTGAGTGCCCCTTGATTTTATACAAGCCTCCTTCTTCTTCACCAATGATGATTGCATCTTCAATATTCTTTCCTTTGGGCCACATGAGTACTTGACCATCTATGAGAGCAACTCGGAATCCTTTCTTATATAAAGATGAGATATAAAGTAAATTATTCTTTAGACCAGGTACATATGATACATCTTTCATCTTTAGGGGATTACCTGAATCAAGTTTGTAACTTGCTTCACCAACTCCTTTGATTGGATATTGATAGTCATCTCCTACGGATAATTTCTGAGGAGAGATTTTTTCTTCAAGTTTGGATAGAGTTTTCTTTTTTCCCGTCATGTGCTTTGAAGCACCACTATAAATCAGCCAAGTGCCTTCTCCAGGTGTTATAGACCCAGAGAGTGCAGAGAATAGTACATACTCTTCTACATCTTCTTCTCTTGCTTGCTTTCTTGGAGGTCCTTCTTCTTCTTCTTATTCTTCTTCTTCATCCTCGTCTTTAGCTAGATGAGCATGATATATTTTGTTATTGTTGATCCTCTTCTTATATTCTTACTTCTTCATAGGACAACTCCTAGCAATGTGTCTTATCTTGTCACAATGGAAACATTGAGAACCAGAGTAGTCCTTATTTGATAGACTTTCTCGTGATATTTGGAACCTTCTGGGAGGTTGATGCTCCTTGTGGTTTCCCTTCTTGAAGATGGGTTGATTCCTTCTTCTTTTCTTGGTATGAGTGGCTAGAGCTTGAACATCCTCTTTTAGTAAGGCTTCTCTATTTGCCACTCTAGTCTCCTCTTGAATGCAGTCTTCCCATACCACATCAAACTTCATGCTTTCCTTCCTGGCACGCATCATTTGAATGAATGATTCCCATGGTCTAGTGAGACTATTGAGAGAAGTCGTAACTAGCTCATCTTCATCAAGCTTGTCTCCAATAGCTTCTAGTTGTTCTTTGATCTGAGAAACCCTTGAGAAGTAGTCTTGGATGGATTCTCCATGACTAATCTAGGTACTCTTTAGTTGAGCTCTTAGATTCATCTTTCTCTTAATGTTTCTTCCCTCAAACATTTTGGATAGAGCATCATACATTTCCTTTGGATTCTTCTTGGATGACACTTGAGGGATCAAGTGATCCTTAATGGAGTCAGTAATAATCCTTTGTGCCCTAATCATGTATTTCCTGTGCTTCTCCTTGGCTTCAGCTTCTTCAGGTTCTGAAACTTCTTCTTTGACATACATATCAAGATCATTCTCTTGGAGAATGAGACCATTCCTATATTTCCATGCTCAAAAATTCTCTATGCCTTCTAACTTGTCCTCAAGCTTAGTGCTCGGGGCCATCTTGTCAGAAAATCACAAAAAAATGAAATTTTGCGGAATAAGAAACTGACCTTACCAGCAGATGTGCTGGAATGAGGTGAGTTTACTAGTGTACTTGGATTCTGGAAATTTCAACTCTTCACCTTCCAAATCAGACTTGCAAGATTCAACTTCTGCAGCTTTCTGGTTCAGCAGTTTTCTGGTGTAGCTGTCAAACTAGGGTTTGACACTTTCGGAGACTCACACATCCAACAACCTTGATTCTAGGCTCAAAAGATGCACTCTAGGAGGGCGCAATTTTCCATGCAAACTGTTTTCTGAAACTTGAAAATTTTCTTGAAACCCTAATTTCTTTTGGGGAGAGAGAGAAGGCTATTTCTCCTTGTGAAGGTTGTCCTATTCAGGCTTGTTAACCCAAAAGATCCCCCACACAGCTCTCTATGTCCTACACCACCAAAGGACACCATCTCACAACACTCATTTCATCCATAAGACCTTCCATGACCTTCCATTTGACCCCCCCACCTCCAAAAGATCCCAAGGATGAAGAAAAGGGCTAAAAACCCCAAAAAGAGCCCAAAATAGACCCCCAGGAGCTAAACCCCTCAAAAAGGGGCTAAAACCCTGAAAGGGGCTAAAGTTAGGGCAAAAGGGGCTAAGGCCTTGACTAAGGGCTTAAAACCCTAAAACCCCTTGGAAAAACTATATAAGGAGGGTGGGGGATCACTCTCAAAACACTCCTCATTTGCATATTGTTATGCTACCCGTGGATGCTTTGAGACCTCTTGCTCTCAAACCACCCATTCTCCCTCTCCTCCATTTCCATTTCTCCAAGCCATTGCTTCCCAACCAAGAGAGAGGTGCTCCCATGAGCTAGGGCATGGTGGCCCATTTCCACCTAAGTGAGGTATAATATCATTTATGTTTATGTTCATTTGCTTATTTTATTTTCTAACCAATATTTCCAGTTGCAGGTTTTCCATTAACATCATTTGCAGTTTCCTTCCATAGTAGTATAGGTTTCTTTTGCAGGTTTTGGAGGCGGAACCCTAACCCACTGTGTGCAGAGGGCTTCAACAATACTCCATCTCTTATTTATTTCTGTTGTTAGCTTAGATATAGTTTATTATAGCTATCATTTATTTGTTCTAGGGTAGCTTAACTTAGTTTCAATTCGCAGCTCTATTTTCACCATTTTACATTTTGTTTTTTACTATTTTCTAAGGGTAGAAACCTACCCTTGTACCCTATAGGCACAAGGGAGCCATTTTTACCCCTGTAGTGAGGAGAAATTCTCATTACAGCTTTGGCGACTCCACTGGGTCGATCCCACAGGATCCCTGGGCAAAAATTTCAAGTTTTTCAATTTTTTCAATTTTTACCCTAGTTTTCAAAATGTTAGTGTAGATCTACTTAAATTTGCTTTATTTATTGTTTTATGTCAATGTTGAAGCCTCTGCTAGGTCAAGCCAAGTTAGACTAACCCAGTACCAGTTACTGTGAGCCAGATCTGACCCTGCAGCACCAAAAACACCCCTTTCCGGAGCAGGTCACTCTTATTGGGGGAAAAGGTGCAGGAAGGCGCACTTAACAGGGATGATTTTAAGGAACCATACTTATTTAAAAGTGTATAAATGTTGGCGAATATTACCAATTCTTAAAACGCGAACTATAAAATGATTGGCGATATTTTTCAAAAAATATTTTACTTTACAAGGATATTATATCATTTATATAATAATTTGGCGATTTTTAGGGTGAAAAAATTTTACGCCATCAAAATTGGGCGAAACAGGGCTTCAAAAAATGAAAAATGGTGAAACTTTTTTGGGAGAAAAACATGGAAAAACAGCCCACTGGGCTAAATTTCGCCCCTAAAATTATCCCTGGCACTTAATTGGCAGACAGGTGCTCCCAGGGCGCACTTAATCCTCAAACAGGTGCGACTTCAGCCCAGGAGCTCAATTTGTGGCTGTTTTGGCATTTTGTACGACCCCTTCGCTCATTTCTGGGAAAATCTCGTGGCCCCCCCACGGGATTTAGTCAGAAAGGTGCAACCTATCACACAGAAGTTGTTTTTGAGTTTAATTAGCAGAAATATCCAGTTTTATAGGATTGTTAGTGCGGCCTAGCCGCCTCTGTCCACCATTATAGGTCTCTGTTTATTTCAGTTTTCAATTTTTGGAAATAAATCAATGAACAATGTGTATATGCTAATCCAATCACTAAGGTTCAATAAAATGAATTATCCTAACTAAAAGTAACATAAAATTAACCATCTTGCTGCCCCCTTCCTCCTCTACCCATTCATCACCCTCCGGGGTATTATGGGATACGACGAAAGGACAGCTCGTATAGATCTAGGCACTCCATGGCATTTTTCGTAGACCACTAAAACCAGGTGACCTGGAAGGTAAGGGGGGTAGAGAAGGAGGGATTCTCACGGTGCTAAGTGTCCTCCCTGCTTGACCAACCTAGCACTTGGGAGGTGACCTGAGGATCTACGGATGGGCTTAGTCCCATTGTGTTGAGAGCCCAGCACCTTCTCATGGTTGAAGAAGAATACCACTGAGAGGCAAACATTTAGTTAGGCCAACAATTCAGGGTTAATCACGACATTTGCTTACAAATTTCTGTTCAAGTTTGCATACCAAACCATGATGTGGACTCTACCATGAATTCATAAACCATATTGCAAACCAAATACCAGGACAAACAAGAAAACCAACATACCATACCACATAATTAACCCAACTCAGTTCATGACACTGAGTGAGCCTTAAAATTTACCCAATTTACACTAAGTTCAATCAACTCTGCAGTCTTTGAGGACATAAGTCCCTGACTACTACAACTATGGGAAGTACTTGGGCTCTACCTAGAAACTCATTGTGAGGAGTACCACAGGAACCCCAAAGTATCTAGCCGCTGAGAGGAATTGCCAAGCGAAACGGGCAATGACCCCTTCCGATTGAGTAGAGTCACCCATGAGGAACAAGACAAGCGCTATCTTTCTGCAGTCTTGGTGGCTGAGAGACCACCTTCAGCTAGTAGGAAGCCATTGAAACCGGGGTCCAAATTTCATACCCACCAGTTTCATACACACAAACAAACACAATTGATCCTCCACGATCTTCCTCACGCCTAAGAGGCGAAGCACCACCATTTAGAACACTCAGTCGGCACCATCGTAGTCGTTCTCAGTGACCTTCCACACCATCAGAGGGCCACACAGCCTCTGATTCTGATTTAGACCCATATCAATCTAAACCAGACCTCCACACTGCACCATCAAGCCTCGTGGCTAGTGCAAACCCGGATCCATTTTCCGATCTAACCTTATCCAGTGGACCCATGTCCATATCACAACCAGTCACCCACAACATGGCAAGAAGTCCAAGCACAGTCATGCCGACTGTCACTAGCCAATTGCCACCACCCATAGTGACCAGCCAAGCTGGCCCAGTGGTAACGCATGGGGGTAGTGACCCCTCCACACACATCGTCCCCCCTGCCACACAGGGGGGCAGTGCACCGACCAAACACATTGCCCCTACCGCCATATAGGGGGGGGATTCCCCCGCCACCCATACCATCCCACCCACAACACTTGGGGGCATTGGCCCATCCGCCATGGTGCCACCACAAGCACCCCTAGCCATGCAAATGCATTATGCACCTGCAAACCCTACTCCCATTGCAGCCCCATCCCACATAAACATGGGTTCAAATATGCCATTCATGGCTCATTTGAACTTTCCTAACTTGGCCAGATTAACAAATGACCCCATCCATCACCAAGCTTTTTGGTCACCCATGCCAACTAAGCTGCCTTCAGACATCCCAAAGTTTGAAGGAAAAGGCGGGGAATGTCCCCAAAATCATATTATGACATTCCATCGATGGTGCTCATCCAATAGCATCATAGAAGACTCCATTAGGCTGAGGCTATTCCAACGCACCCTTACAGGTGCCATAGCCAAATGGTATATTGAGCTTCCACAAGCCAAGTACCCCGACTTCAACTCCCTAGCCTTCATGTTCCTGTAGTATTTCCAGCCTTCATGTTCCTGTAGTATTTCCAACTCCTTGTTAGGTATGACGAAGGGGTGGAGATCCTATTATCCTGTCGCCAAAACACTGCCACCCACATCACTGACCATATCCATGAGTGGCGGCAATGCCACAGCTTGTACAAGATCCAACTTGATGACAGAATCTTCTTAGATTGGTTCCCCAAGACTTTGCTCCTACCCATCGCAAAGGATGTCACATCTAAACGTCCCCAATCTGAAGAAGAGGCCATATTGAAGGCCCAACAATTTGACCTCATCTACGCCCAATCGGGATACTTGTATACCGTCATCCCAGACACTCCCCGTCCAAGTACCTCTTACCACGATGCACCGGGGGCATCCCATGCAGCGGATGGCATTATAGGGTCAGTCTCTCAACAACCATCGCCTCGACCGACACCACCTGCCATCGCACCACAACCAAGCAACACTACTAATGTTGCTTACCAAAACCAAGCTACGAACTATGCTAGAATGATGTCTCAGTCCGGAGTGACAACTTCCTATGCACAACCTATGCCACTGCAGCAGGCTCAAGCTATGGCTTGGACAGCATAGTAGTATGTGGGGAAAATTCCCACATTTGTGGCACCTCCACCCCCACAAATTTACTATGCACCACCAGTGCAACAAGTCCAAGCCCCTGCCCCCGCTCCCCATGCTCCACCTGCTCCGTTGGGACAAGTGTTTGCACAGCAAAACTGTCCCAACCAGCCTACCCCCAACAACCAACAAGGGAAAGCTACAAAGAACCGGCCCCGCAACCAGGGAAACAACCAACTGCAGGGAGGCAGTCAACAACCGAATCCTCCCAACAATGCCGCAGCAAACCAGCCAGCCAAGAATCCCCCGCGACCAAATGCCCCAAGGTGCAATGCCCCATTGCGCACAAACCAACCGTGCACACTCTGCGAGGTCTATGGGCACTATACATTCGAGTGCCCCCTCATGGGTCGCACCAAGCAGGCCATTCGAAACAAGGCCCAACAGGCCACCAACGCCACAAACCAAGAACAACCCAACCCGGCACCGCAAGGACCTCCTCCCATGGTGCTTCAAAACCCACTACCATTCCAAGGATTGGTGGCAACCGCTACCCCTCCCTAGGCCATTCCCAATCCTCTGGGGGCACCACCCATAGCCGAAATAGGTGTCCACCACCTAATTACCATGACCACTAAAGAGGTAAACTTACAGACTAGACGAAATCAGTACGGTACCACCACCGAACCTGTCGACTCATCAACAACATCCACGTCTAACACAACTAACCTACCTCTCCAGTTACCCCTATTATCGCACCCCCCCATACGCAAAATTGCCAATAACGCCACAGCTAGAGCTGCAGTCAGCTATAGCAATGTGGATGATTTGGCCCAAACGTCAACCGCCATGTCTGCCCTTGAGGTACTTAAAACATGCCCAACGCAGCAGAAAGCCTTATTATCCGCTCTAGGGGTAGTAGACCCCTTTGACTCCAAGCTAATCACATTTGACATAGAGAACGAAGAGCCACGCATGCCCTCCACTATCGCCTTCCAAATCCTGGTATCCATCCAGAACTTGGTTATGCACCGATGCATAGTGGATGAGGGGGCATCCACGTGCATCATGTCTACCTTGGTTTGGCAGAAGCTTGGATCACCAATTCTGCAACCATCCTCCACGACTCTGCAGGCTTATTATGGACATCCCACTAAATCCCAAGGAATCCTCCCCCATGTCCCCATCACGTTAGCCAGGAAGATAGTCCTGATCGACATCGAAGTCATCAACGTTGAACTGGACTACAACCTCCTCCTTGGGAGGAGTTACATGTACGCCATGCAAGCTGTTGCATCAACTGTCTTCCACCTTATGATGATCCCCCATGAAAAGGGAAGATTGTGACAGTTGACCAGCTCACCTACCATGATCCGCAAGGGTTAACAGCGCCTACCAAAGTTATCCCTACCATCACCACCATTGATCCGCAAGGGGTGACCGCACATGCTAACGTCATCCCTGCAACCAACAATGTGGTTGAAAACACACCATCCTCCTCACCGTTGAATGTGGGCCCTGGGTTGTTTACCGATACCACCATGACGGCTCCTTTCCCGTTGGTGTCACCACCACCAACACAAAAGAAAATTGCGGACGTGTGCATGGTCTCATCAAGCACCGCTGCACCCAAACAGTAGCCACAGCCCCAACCACAACCACAACATCATCCGTAGTCGCAATGCCAACAGCAACCGCAACATCACCCGCAGCAGCAGCATTACGCGTAGCCACAACCACAACCTCACCCCCACATGCAACTAGCTGGGAGTTATGTGGGCTCATCTCCAGTCCATACAATTCCCTTCCTCTTTCCCCCACCTGGTGTCATGAGCAAGTCGTTCATGGCCACCTTGAGCCTACCCAACTTTACGTTGCGGATCCTGGTGTGGTATCTTGATCCACCAACTCAACCAGCAATCCCCCAAGTTGCGTTAACTCCGGTGCAACCTATTGCGGTCAAGTCTCACCCCCAACCCGGTCCACATAAGCCAACCACCACACCTGCACCTGCACCACCCCAACCCAAAATAGCCAGGGGAAAAAACACCAAAGCCACCACAGAACCACGACAAGTCCCAACTTGTGCCGTCTGCAAACAACAGGGCCATCCAACTCATAATTGTCCTGAAATCCCAGTGATCCATATGCATTTGGATGCCATGTATACGAATGAAAACATCCTTGTGGTTGAAATCCCAACCACGCCAGTAGTCAGGAACAAGGCATTGAGGACAAACCATGCTTGCGCCCTTTGTGGCTTGGATGGACATTACTCCCACCATTGCCAAGACCTGCCCAAATTTCGAATGGCTCTCGCTGACCTCCACCACCATTCCCTTGAGTCTGACATCACCTTGATCAAAGAAGTTCACCCACCACCTCATTCTTCAGACACCATGTCCATTTACATTATCTCTAGTTCTACAAACCCTCTTGTCTCCACCATCATCGACGGTCCATCAGACCTGTCTCTTCCATTATTTCCGCTGCCCCAACTCCATCTGCAGCTGCAACCTCAGTCTCAACCTCAACCTCAGTTGATCCTTTTCCTTTTCCTTTTCCTTTTCCCTTTCCTTTTCCTACCATCTAGGATCATGAGCAAGTCTACCTTGGAAACCCTCCATCTACAGGATTTCACACTAGGAGATCCTCTGTGGTACCTTGAACCACCTACCGTACCTCTGAGGCCCCAGGATGTGTTGACTCATGTCCATCCAACTGAGATGATGTGGCACCTACCTCTAGGTCCATCAAAGACTCCTCCCGTCTCCACCCTTCCCCTCTTCCTCCAATAGAGACTGGGGGCAAGGCCACAAAAGCCACAACCAATACCACTTTCATGATATCTAGCACCAGTTTCCATGTCGCCTCATCGACTGTGGAAGATCCACCTGATCTATCCTAGCACCACTTACGCGATGACGGAGATATATGTAAAATCGCCTTAGGTTTTACCCCATTCCCTTTAAACCATAGTATGGAATGGTTTCTTCCCATAAAATACCAGATTCCATCACCTCGCCTTGCCAATGACCTTCGTCTTGGCAAGGGGGCATACCTCTTCGTTGGCTCTAATGGACAACTCTTGGAGAACCCCTGCAATGGGCTCTACCTCAAGAAATTTTGCGCTTAACATCACCAATGAGTCACTTCATTTTATTTTTCTTATTTTTCAACATTTTTCAACAAAAATGAAACGCAGCACCATAAACTGCTCATCAAAATTCACTCGGAACCTGTTCAAGACACCTCTCACACCTCCAAGATTAAATTTCCATCTCCTAATGAGACCATCGTCTCATGTTTAACAAATAAATTTCAGGACCGCTTCCCGGAAGCTACCTCGATTCACGAGCCATGACATGACGATGCGAGTGTCTACAGACCGGTACTCGTATCCCACCGCCCGACCGCTACTCATGCGAGTGATCGGGCTGCTGCCCGTTAAGGATTGTACTATACTTTTATTTTTTGCTTTTATAATTATCTTTTTCACCACACCTCACGCGGACATCTGGACCATCGTCCATAAAACCCTTTATTTCTCTTCCATGTATTTGGCATAGAAGCGTCCTCGGGCCGCCGCCCGTCAAGGACAGTAATTTTAGCTTTTATTTTATCTTGTTTTCAACACATAGATTGTCTTTTCTTTTTTCCGCACCTTACACAGACCTCTGGACCACTGTCCACAAAACGCTTTATTTTCCTGCACGTATTTGGCATATAAGTGCCTCTGGACTGGTACTTACATCGCATGTAGTCAATTCCATCCACCGCAACACACACACACACACTCTCCTGACCTCTATCTGAGAGCCACCTCAGTTTCCATGCCTCTATCGCACTATCTTGTAGGCCTCTACTGCGATCTATCCCACGCATGTAGTGGTATGTTTGAGAGCCTTCTGCTCTGTCCATACTGCATGGATGACCTTTGGACCTCTGTCCACCGTCCTGACATGGGGCACCACATGTGCCACCACTGATTGACCACTTTGGAGTTTCATTTAAGCTCTTTTCTGACTCCTTAAAACAATGAAAAGATCATCGAGCACAAGTGCTTCCTTTTCCGCTCGCTAAAGTATAGGAAAGGGCGTCTACATCGTCTCATTTACCTCCTTTTACGAACCATGTAGACCATTTCATGAAAAGGACCTCCTTGGCACACTCAAGCCAAGACCGTTCCCCTCAGCATACTTTTGTGCTTTCTTGGGAAGAGGGGCCGCACTTTATAAAAAATCTCACCACCGGTTGTCGTTAAGCTCTTTTCCAGTCATCTCAACAAGAAAATATCGTCGAGCAAACTTGGTTTCGTTCATGCTTGTAAAAGTATTTGAATGACTGTCCAGTCAGTATAGGTTTAACTTTTTTCGGCCTGATTGGACTACCAACGGTAAAGAAGTCTCTCATCCCCTCCAGGATGGGCAAGCTCTCCTATGTATACTTTTATCCTTTTTTAGGAACAGGAGACTACCAATGAAAAAGTTCCCCCACTGGAGTCTTCTTCGTGCTTTCAGACTCTCTAAAATTGAAAGCACCATCGAGCATTTACCTTCTCGGTCTCACCAAAAATCCACGAGATCGTACCACAACGGTGTCCCTAGACATCACCCCACAGAAAAAGGTTTGGAAGCATCCCCACATTGGGTCACCTTTGTTTAGAGTGCTCTGCAATGTGTCTTCCTTGGATCCCATCAATATTGAAAGTGTCCACTTCCTCCAAGTATTTTCCATCTGCAACGACATTCCCGGTATTACAGTTATGATCCCACTCCCTTGATTCAGTTTCATTTGTTTCCTGATCAAGCCCTACCGTCATACTTTGAAAAAAGGAAGTTTGAGTCTCCCACCCCCCCTGCCCCTGTTCAGTTTTCCTTTCCCCCCCATCCCCCCCAATTCAGTGAGTCAGTCCACAGATTGCTTCACACCTTTTGGTTATCCCTCGCGCTCCTGATCAAGGAAACATCGTTGCCTTGACTAGGGGCAGGTATCCCTCTGTCGATGCCAACACACATATTCCATAGGATAGACCCAGAGGTACCTGTACCTTGGTTTCAATTACATCATTGATGAGTTCCTTGGACCACTTTAGAGGAGTCCTTAGGGCCTCTTGGGATGGTTGTTTCTCACATGCTCGACTTCAACTCCATCATCGCACTGTTGAGATTCGTATAGGGTTTGTTTCGTACAGTACTTGGTCGAAGACCCCAGATGTCACCTGACTCTAGGACACTAATGAGTCCACTTGAGGGACCTAAACAGGTTATGTCCCTTGTGATTTTTGGGTTGCGTTGGAGACAGTGTTCAGAAGCCCCAGCAGTGCTTCAATATACCTTTATGATTGAACCAGCATACTTGTACCACAGAGACTCTGACTCTGAATTAATGAGTCCACACAGCTATGTACCAGATCCAACAGATCGTCATTCATGAAGATATAGAATTCCATGAGAATTCCATGGGTCCAATGTACCAAATCAGTATTGTATTCATCCTCACATAGAGGCAACCAGCATTGTAACATTAGTTGTATATGATCGGCTCTTGTATTTGAGAGCATAGATCAAATGATTCTTTTGACATTTTCATGAGCATGGGGATGCATGCCTCATCCATACACATGTCACATATTTATTGTATCTCACCCATTGATGGGAACCAAATTAATACAAAACCAAAGGCCACCATGCCCCAGCCCCGGAAGCACCACCTCTCGACAAAAAATCCTATGATGTCCGTCGGCCATACATTGAGCTCCTGCCCTCACACATCAGGGGGCAATCTGTTAACCCGGAAAATCCCCCACACAACTCTCTATGGCCTACACCACCCAAGGACACCATCTCACAACACTCATTTCACTCCATAAGACCTTCCATTTGACCCCCACACCTCCGAAAGAGCCCAAGGATGAAGAAAGGGGCTAAAAACCCCAAAAAGAGCCCAAAATAGACCCCCAGGAGCTAAAGCCCTCAAAAAGGGGCTAAAGTTAGGGCGAAAGGGGCTAAAGGCCCAGAAAAGGGGCTAAGGCCTTGACCAAGGGATTAAAACCCTAAAACCCCTTGGAAAAACTATATAAGGAGGGTGGGGGGTCACTCTCAAAACACTCCTCATTTGCATATTGTTATGCTACCCGTGGATGCTTTGAGACCTCTTGCTCTCAAACCACCCACTCTCCCTCTCCTCCATCTCCATTTCTCCAAGCCATTGCTTCCCAACCAAGAGAGAGGTGCTCCCATGAGCTAGGGAATGGTGGCCCATTTCCACCTAAGTGAGGTATAATCTCATTTTTGTTTATGTTCATTTGCTTATTTTATTTTCTAACCAATATTTCCAGTTGCAAGTTTGCCATTAACATCATTTGCAAGTTGCTTCCATAGTAGTATAGGTTTCTTTTGCAGGTTTTGGAGGCAGAACCCTAACCCACTATGTGCAGAGGGGTTCAACAATACTCCATCTCTTCTTTCTTTATGTTGTTACCTTAGATATAGTTTATTACAGCTACCATTTATTTGTTCTAGGGTAGCTTAACTTAGTTTCAATTCGCAGCTCTATTTTCACCATTTTACATTCCGTTTTTAACTGTTTTCTAAGGGTAGAAACCTACCCTTGTGCCCTATAGGCACAAGGTAGCCATTTTTACCCCTGTAGTGAGGAGAAATTCTCATTACAAGGCTAGCTCTGATACCATTTTAAATTTCCATATGCTTAGCTAAAACATCAGTATTTCATTTCATTTTCATAACAAAAGCATATAAACAGGATCACTGAAAGAAACATTATCACAAGAACAACATAAATTTATCCTGGGAAAACCCAGCAAAAGCTTCCTCAATATAGATGCCCCAAAAGAAAAAAGATAAAACCAACAAGGAGATCAAAGCCTGATCCTCCTCCTTCTCCAGCTACTTCTCTCTTCTCCACTAATGCGCTACACAAGTGAGAGTGTGTGTTCCAAATGAGGAGCACCACACCTCTATTTATATTCATCCGTTCACTTTAATTATCAATTCCGACATGTAGGCTCAAGTTAATCATGTAGGCTCGAGTTACACATGTAGGCTCAAGTAACCACACTGGGGTGCTAATGACCCACCTTTACAATTATAGGAGACTACCTCATGACTCTTATTAGTTCTTCCGATTAGAAGCATCGGGGTACAAATTAATACAAGTGGTTCTCCTGGTAGGACCATCGGGGACCACAAAAAGATACATATAGAATATTCTTCAAAGTTACAATATTTCAACACCTTCCTCATTAATTCTGTAGATTCCAATCATATGGTTGCATCCAGAGAATCATTCTCTTCCTTGCAGTCCTTTGATGGTCCTAGTATTCAGATGGGAAATAACAGTCAAATTCAAGCCAAAGGGAAGGTTTCTATCAATATTGAACATGGAAAGTTCAAATATGTGATTTATGTGCTCTCTTTAGCTACAAATCTATTATCTGTATACCAGATGACGCATAGTTGCTCTCCAAAGCGAGTGATATTTGGTCCTAACTCAGTGGACATCACATATATCTATACTAGGAACATCATAGCGAAGAGTGTTGCAAATCATGCCTCCAAAGCATATGAGTTCTCACACTTCATGCCATTTTCAGAACTAGTGCACTCTCAGCAACCACTTGCAAGCGAAGGTAAAAACATTCCATCTACTTCTTTTGAAGTTTCCACTAGTATTGCAAATCCAGTTGTATTAGTTTATGAGATTGAGATTCAGGGTTATTCATATCCAGATCCAGTCCCTACTCCCAAGTGGGAAGATAGGAATATGACTGGAAATCCATATGACACACAGAAGACAAAGACCTTTGTGCTATGTCATGCAAGCACACCTCCTTCATATAGATGCAACAAAATCCATGTGAGATGCTACATGGCAAGGTCTGATCAGTTACACTACATTCAAAAGAATAGAGATGATCATACACCTCTTCATCCAGAAAGAGGCTACATTCCTCCTTCCTTCCATCATCATTTTGGGAGAAGATGGAGAAGTCTACATGCCAGGCCCCAGGATACCTATGCACAGAACATCATCCATGCTACTTTGCTACATCACAGAGATTGCAGCAACATATTTTCAAGTTTTTCAAACTTGAATCATGATTCTGTTTGCTTAGTTAGAGGGGGGGATTTTTTCCCATGTGGTTTTTTCCCCAACTCCTTGTATTGAGAAATTACTTTACTTGCTGTAATGGGTGACCCATGGTCTTAGTTACCAAGGCCTACAAATTTTCCAAGTTAGCATTCAGGGGGGCTATTAGGATTATAATCCTCCCTTATCTGATTTGGTCATTTATGTCTAAATAAGGAGTCATGTCTAAATCATGAGTCTTTTCAGTCTATTTTTAGTCACTAGTACCATTGGGTCCACTTGGCCTAATTAGGGCACATGTACCAGTTACTAAAGTGTGGGGAACACTAATTCAGGTGAAATTCCACTGATTGCACTTGCATGCATTAGTTTAGGAGCCTCCTAGATCAATCCCTACAAATTAGGAGCCACTAGGAGTGTTGATACCAATCTCCTTTAGTTGAGTTCAGTTGGTGACTAATCAAGCTCAGTTAGGAGTCAGTTACATTCAGTTCTAGTTCCCTACATTCAGTTCTACTCAGTTAGCACTAGGATTGCATGGTTGCATGCAGGTGAGGTGCATTTACTCACCTACCTCAGTCAGTTAGACTAGTTAACACTGAATTAGACACTTGAGTTTGGATTTTGAACTCCGATAATGATTTAGACAAGTTCAGTTAACCATTGAGTCAAGTAGAGTCCAACCAATTCGAATTGCATGAGGATATTTAGCCATTGTACTTCATTGTAATTAATTATCTAATTACTTTTGATGAATGAAAGCAGTCACATTTGCAAGCCATTTTTTGCACTATTTCATTCTTCAATTGTTGAGTAAAATTGTATGATCTATCTTGTGAGTTGTGTGTTGGTCCACAGATCTATGTGCTCAATTTAATATAATTTATATCCTCCAATGCAAAAATATAATGGGGGAAAAGTTATTTTCTTCATTTCATGCAGGAAACTTCCAACCCCATTGAAAAAGAATTTCCTAACAGCCTCCTTATGGACTACAAAGTCCGTGACGTATCTTGGCAGAAGGGATGGAGCTCTGGAACATCCATACATCCTAATGTAGGTTTCCTCTTGCAAAAAGTAGTAATCCCCATACTCGTTTATGAATTCCATTGCATTCTCAGATAAGCAATTTGGTTCCTCTAGGAAGATTATCTCATAAAGAGGTACAAGAAACTCTTCACATATAATCTTGTAATAGCTTGCGTACTTATGGGCCCATAGAATCTAGAAGGCTACGTAGATTGGAACCTCGGTCTTGTTCCACATGCACCCTAGCTTAGAAAATGGGTGTCTACTCAAAATCAAATCAATAAGGTAAGATGACATGTAGAACTCAACCCTCTTTTGGGTCAAACCTCCCTGTGCAGTCGCTACACAGGATGTCAGGCTGTCTGATATAATATTCGCCCAATTAAAAACCATGCCTTCAAAGGATACATAGTATATCAGAGGAACCCAATTTAGTTTGTAGATGCTTCCATTAGCTCGGCCAAAAATTATGTTCAACACCAAGGCTATAATTATGAATGGGGTCCTTAGTCTCTAAGATCCATACTCCTTGATTTCCTTCTTCCGCAACTATTTCCATGGTACCACCATCTTCTTTGCATATTCCAAGGGATCAATGGTAATCCCTTTGATCCAATCCTTGGTCATCATGACATGTGGTGAAGTTAAATTGTAAGCTATTGTTATGTAGGTTGGATTAAATGAAGCAAAGGCCTCACCTTTGACGTCGGAAATAACCCTTGAGGAGGAATCCGCTCGAGGTAGGATCCACCCAAGAACTTATGAACATGGAAAAATATTCCGGCATGTGGAAGCTTTAGTAATTCCTGACCTTCTTATGTTTTTATCTATAATCATCTCCTCGAGACCTGCGTCCAGGATGTCTTGGTCTCTGATCATCTGGTAAAGTTCTCCCCATTTGAATTTGGGAGTGATTATTGTGATTTCCTTCGTGTCTTTGAATTTAGTTTTTGTCCTAGTTCTCAAGATGATTCCTACATCTGATTCTGCCCCACCTACCTTTGCTTTCTTCTTTCTAGATTTCTTAGTCATTATGTAAACTCTTTGTTTCAAATATGTTTTCACACTCTTCTTAGTGAAGTAATCCTGCTTGGTGAAAAATATAACCTGTGATATGAGAATAATGAGACGTGACTTGAGCTAGTAATACCACATTTGATTTAAATAACGAATGAGATCAATACCAATAAAAATGCATCATTGTATGAAAATGTAGAAAACTATATGAGTAATGGAATTGCAGTCCTTAATGAATTCTTATAATTATGACCTACCACTCTTACTTTTAAAAGAATGACACTGAGAATAGACATTTTATAGGTTTTCTTACTCACCCAAGCACCAAAATAAGTGGTGGTATGTAAACTTTGTGGAGTGTGAACTAAACATAACGACTCTTGAATCTAATGGATCTGAAAATGAAAAGGAAATCGGGGCCTGCTCTTGAGATGGAAGGAAAAATATGTTATTTCTAGATTGAATTTGCTCTCAACCTGAGGATCCATAGTCTGGTAATAGGTGGTTTGAATATGGGAGTAAAACCTCTCTCCACACAAGTGACTTCTGGTTTGCAACTAACTCGCCTATAAAACTTCTTCTTTCTCTTTACCACTACTCCTCCCATACAAATATTTACCAGGTTTTAGTGAAAAACTACATGATGCCATTAAAATAATAAATTTAACCAACCCTAGTGATAGCTCAAAGACTGCAACTTCTCCCAGCATACTTAAAAAAATTTCATTTTCATCTTCCGAATCATTTCCAAAAAATAATGCAAAAACGCGACTTTGGTAGAAACCAAAATAAGGAGCAAGAGATGAAAATTTATAAAACACAGTTTTCTTATGGAAAGGGAAAAAACACTGAAAGCATCAAAAACTGCTTCAACAGTGCCCATATCTATATTTTTTTCATACTTGCAATGACCAGCTCGGGTTTAACTTCTTCAAAAGCTGGGAGAAGAAACAAAGCCATGAGCAACATTTCAGAGGACTGAAAATCACATTGTGGGTGCAATGTTTCCAAGTGACTTGTTTGACACATATCATGCCCTAACTTTGCTCATACTCTATTATCATTAAACGTGAAACCAGATGCTGCTTTAATATACCCTAGGAAGGTGTACCCCAAATATCCAAGCAAACGAGTGAATTCATCGCAAAACTTGGGTTTGCACACATCCTAACACAAAACCTGAGCAATTTCTCGATGAACATGTCATAGGTATAATTTAAACATATGCATGGGATAAACCTAGATTGGTAACAGTAGAAAACAAGGATAAATCCCTAAGGGTGTTCGCGCTCTACCCATTGCAGTGTGTAACCAGTCGTGAAGTCAAGCAAAACATAAAATGATCGGGCATATTTATACCAAATATGGAGGATACATACGAATAGGGAGAGGTGAGAAAAAACCTATCATGAACTCAATACGGCCAAGATATGGATACCAAATTCACTACCACTTATTAAAAGCTTCAAATCGAAAACAATTCATGGGGAACGGTTCCTACCTGTCAAAAGCTCAGTGGTCATGGAAGACAACTGAACACCAAGGATTACAAATTCATCCTTTGGTGATTGGATATGGTGGTCAAATGGTGTTCCAATAAAAGATGAACAAAAAAATGACCGTATTATAGAAAAACAAAAAACAAATAGCCATAAATGCAGTGGTTGGCCATTAAATACGGTGGTTGGAAAAAACGTCGTTTGCCGCAAAAATGTGTCAATTGCTGTGAATAAAATAGTGATGTCAAAAATTTCGGCGACACTCTTTGAAATCCTCCAATGATATCATTGAAACTATTATGGCTTTTCTTATGACTTCCTCGGTGAGCGCTACTGTAATCCTTTTCTTTTTTAATCTGTGAGCGATTCAGTGGAAAATACTAAGTATTTTCCAATCATGTCGATGATGACTTATCGAGTTCCTTTGATGAACTCTGTCGATGCTCAGTTTGTTGGCAATTTCACTTTCAAATGTGACTGTGTCGGTGGATTTCTTTGAGTTGACCCGAAAGCTCAGAAATATTTATTATCGGCAACAACAACATTTGCCAAGCTCCTCCGAACGTTTCGGCAGAAATTCGTGAGTTTCTTCCAACAGTGTCGATATCTTTCTTTGAGTTACACCGAAACGACAAGAGAGAAAAAAATTCTTTTGATCCAGCCAACTGTTTTAGAGAAATTGGCCAAGTTCCTCCAATATGTCAAAGCAACTGGACAAGTTCCTCCATTGCGTCGGAGGAAAAAAGTAATTTTTACTTGGCCAAAGTTTCTTTTTCTCAAATCCTTATAAAACTAAGTTTTCAAGGTGGAATTATTTGAGTAAGAAAACTAGTCTAAGTATGCTTAAGGAAAAAAATAGGAGGGGCCCTAAAATACCAAAAAAATTGGTGAAGCAGTTGCAGCAACAACAGGTACCCAAGCCACAAGGATCGTGGTGTATGTGTCCTGATTATAGAGAGCTCAACAAGATCACCATTAAATATAAGTTTCCAATTCTTGTCATTGATGAATTGTTAGACGAATTACATGGAGCAGTTGTCTTCACGAAGTTAGATATTCGTTCTAGGTATCATCATATTCGAATGAAGGATGAAGACATCCCCAAAACAACATTCAGAACTCATGAAGCTCACTATGAATTTTTGGTCATGCCATTTTGTCTCACAAATGCGCCTTCCACATTTCAAGGTTTGATGAATTCTATTTTCAATCCTTTCCTTATAAAATTTGTGTTGATATTCTTTGATTATATACTAATCTATAGCAAGTATTGGGAAGAACATCTTCAACATGTTGATAGGGTACTACAACTACTAAAGGAGAAAGAACTGTATGCAAAACCCTCAAAATGTTTCTTTGGGATAAAGGAGGTAGAGTATTTAGGTCATATTGTATCTCATGAAGGTGTCAAGGTAGACCCTAACAAAATTAAATTCTTGATGGACTATCCAATTCCTAAAACCTGGAAGAAACTTCGAGGATTATTAGGTCTAACAGGGTACTAATGTAATTTTGTTCAGAGCTATGGAAGAATAGCAGCTCCTCTAACAGCATTACTGAAGAAAGATGCATTTCTTGGACTCCAAGTGAAACTCAATATTTTCATCAACTCAAAGAGGAAATGTGTAAATCTCATGTGTTAGCAACACCATACTTCACAAAAACATTTATTATGGAATGTGATGCTTCAGGAAATGGAATTGGAGTTGTACTAATGCAAGAAGGACACCCTCTTGCCTTCACAAGTCATCCAATCAAGGGAAAGGACTTTAAAAACCCCATTCATGAGAAGGAAATGTTGGAAATACTACATGCCTTGAAGCAATGGAGCCCCTACCTTATAGGGAGAAATTTCAAGGTTAAAATTGATCATGATAGCCTTAAATACCTCTTGGAACAAATTATATCTTCAGAAGAGCAATAAAAATGGATGACAAAGATGTTGGGATATGACTTTGAAATCATCTACAAAAAGGGGAAGCAAAATGTTGTCGCATATGCACTCTTTAGGAAAGATGAGGATGTTGAAGCATTAATCTATGCCATCTCAATCATCCAACCAAATTGGATATCCAAATAAAGGGATGAATGGAAAAATGATGAAGAAATATGGACATTCATTCAAAAGTTGCAGCAAGATCCTAATGCCTCTAATACATTTAGGTGGAAAGATGAATTGCTATGGTACAAGGATCGCATATATCTTGGTAAGAGTTCTCAGCTCAAGCAAAAGGTACTTTTTGAATTCCACTCCTTGCCAATAGGAGGGCACTCAGGTGTCTTAAAAACCTACCACAGGGTAAAGAAAGAATTTTTTGGGGATGGTCTTAAAAGTGATGTTCAAAAATTTGTGATAGAATATTTGGTTTTCCAACAAAATAAAGTGGAAAAAATTAAGACCCCGAGTCTCCTACAACTACTTTCCATTCCAAGCCAAGTCTCTATGGGTTTTATCATAGGTTTATGAAAGTTATAAGGAAAGAGTGTCATCACAGTGGTTGTTGATAGACTTACTAAATATGCACACTTCTATGCACTATCTCACCCCTTTAAAGCAAGCACAATCACCAATTCTTTTATGGAGACGGTCCAAAAACTACATGGTACTCCAAATATTATAGTAAGTGACATGGATCCCATTTTCACTGGCAACTTTTGGACCAAATTATTTTCTTGTTTGGGTACTCAATTGGCTCCTAGCTCATCTTATCATCCTCAATATAATGGACAAACAGATATCGTAAACAAATGTTTGGAAGGGTATATTCGATGTTTTGCAATTGATAAACAAAAACAATGGGTCAAGTGGTTACCCTTGGCATAATGGTGGTATAACACTTCCTTCCATACATCTTCGAAAATAGACCCATTTATGGCACTTTATGGCTATCATCCACCATCCATCACATATTCAGTAAGATACTCCTCTAAGGTTCAAGCAGTGGAAGGCCACATGAAGCATCAACAACAAGTTCTTCAACTCTTAGAGGACAAACTGGATCTAGAACAAAATCGAATGAAACAAAAAGCATATCAACACTGCAGTGAATGAAGCTTTAATGTGGGGGATTGGGTGTTTTTAAGACTCATACAATCATACAAACAAATGTCCCTGAAGAACACCAAGAAGGATAATAAATTATCACCTAAATACTACGGTCCCTACAAGGTGCTATAAAAGATTGGTAGTATGGCCTACAAATTGGAACGACCTGCATCTTCACGAGTCCATCCAGTTTTCTATGTTTCTTGTTTGAAGAAGGTAATCAGTGACAAGCTACCAATTCAAAGGATATTACTAGAACTTGATGAGGAAGTAAAAATTATCTTGGAGTCTGAATAAATCACTGAAATAAGAAATAGATAGCTTCAAAATCAATCAATTCCATAGTGTCTCATTAAATGGAAGAACTTACCCATGGAAGATTCAACATGGGAATATGAGTCCTTTATACGGCAACATCTAGGACTTCTTCAACGTTGAGGTCAACACTTTTTGAATGGGAGGGGCATGTTAATCCCTCAATGATGGCATGTTACCCCATATAGTGTGGCTCATTACCCCCTATATTATGGAGCATTACACTTTATTTATGTCGGCTTGGATCTATTAGTTGTTATTGTACACCTTTGTCTCCAATATATAGGAAGGAGATATTCTCATTTTAGTCATCATTGTATCTTGTCTTGTCTTATGTACTTAGTACATTGTGTAAGTAGGTTCCTCCCTCAAAGAGTATTTTTATTTATATCTGTTATTCATTATAAAGGCATGGATTACTCTCATTTGGTATATTTCTACTATTTTTATGTTATTTAGGGGACTTGGTTTCATAACAGACACACGGTCACAGTCTAGCAGAGAAGTGACACACATACATGATCCTCTTCATAAGTTCACGGACCCATCCCTAGAGGAAATACACAGAACATGGCACATCCTAAAGGGAATACACAGTCCAAGAGAGGATAATAGTCTTATGAGTATCTTGGTTGAAAGAAGTATAGATATTATCTTTGTTGGACACAGCATAGGGTTATTGTTACTGTAAATTTGAGTACACTTAAAGTATGGTACAAAAGGTCATATGGTACCTCTTCTAGGGTTGATGGACTTGTGTGAAATGTGAACCATGATCTCCAACTAGTGAGCTAAAACAGTGAAATGTGAAGCTAAACCATCAACACTCTCTCTCTCTCTCTCTCTCTCTCTCTCTCTCTCAAGGTATGTATTCTGACAGCTTTTCCTTATATTGACAAGAGATGACTCAAAATGTTTGAGTATAAGGCAGATCCAAACCATATCTATCTAGAATTACTATTGTTATTTAATTATTATCCATTAATTTAATTACTATTATTCTTTAATTGTCATGTGTGAGGTTATCTTATGCCATTTGTCTTAGTTTTCCTTGGAACTATCTTCAAGACAAAAACTCTCATAACAATAATGCTAAATACCAAGTCAAGGGGACTACTTCTTAAGATAAGGTTTTAGTTTGCATTGGGAGACTTAATATGAGACATAACATGTAGGCATCACAAAACTTACTATACAAAAATATAAAACCTATTCAAATACTTTTGAACATTAAAATATACAAAACTCTAGAAAAACACAATATAGTAGGACATTCTACATTGAAACATATGACTTGGAGACTTATGAACTAAGACACGTGACATGAGGACTCATGATCAGATCTAATCTAAGATCCATTTAAGAGGGAACCCTACCCATCAACTATTTTTTTTAAACTATTCACGATCGTCACATTTTCAATGACTTAAATTCTATATCCAAAGAGGCTTCCATACAACTAACGGAAATGACGTAGGATATTTGTGGATATTTATGTCAGTAATTCATCGGATTTCCAACAACTATATGTTGGTCAACCGACACTATGGGTTGATTATGTTATCGGTTAATCAACACTACCATCTTCGTATTTTCGACCGAAGTTGTGGAACTTAATATCGCTTAACCGACGATTTGTGTGTTGGACAGAGGTTCTATATCCGATGAGGATTCCATACAACCGAAATCTATGAGGTCAGAAATATGTGTATATTTATGTCAGTAATTTGTTATATTTCCAGCGACTATATGTCGGTTAACCAACACTTCTATTGTCTCATTTTCAACAACATAGTTGGAAATTAATGTCAGTTAATTAATGATCTATGTCATACATTTGATGGGTTATCGAGGTATTTACTTGTTTGTAATGCAACTAATTGTTGTCATATTTACGATGTATTATTTCATTCATCGGATATTTGATGAAATTATACCGACGTTTAAAAATAGACCACCTCGTCGGATGTTAGATGGAGTCATGTCAAAATTTAGACAAATATGTTGTCGCATTTTGGGTTCAAATTTACTTGTGTTTTTCTTTGGGCTCCTTTCTTAAGGATTTCCTCTTCTCTAGAGAAAGATTGGTGATTCCACACAAAAAATTCTACTATGTAACTATTCATGATGTTTTATACCCATAATTCCACTTCTCATGAGATTTGATGATCAAGCCAATGTAAAGATGAAATATTAGTATAATTTCACTAAACACATTTCCTCTATTGATATTGGTATTAAGGGGATTCCACAAGTATTTTAAGACACTTATATAGGCTTCAAGGAAACTTGTAACAAAAACTGTCACACTAGTCCTAATAAGGTCCATAATATACAACAAAATATCTACACATAGTTGGGTTCCATTCCCGCAAATCAACCTCTTGTAATACTAAACCCTCGAACCTCTTCTCCCACAAATATTTGATCTTATATTTATAGACTAGTATTTCTTGTTTAGGTGTGATCTCAAAAATGGAACCATTTGTTGGAAACAAATTGAGACCAAAGTCCTCATGCAGAAGAAGGTTTCACATTTTTAACCCTCTCATAGAGAAGAAGTTTTCACCCAAAGAACAGCCAAAAACATGGAAAGATAGGGGAAATCCTAATGAATAGAACAACTAGAATCATATAACAAATTTAATATCTAAACATTGTTGATATAAGAATAAAAACAGCAAACATGATTTGTAAAATAGAATCCATTTCATCATAGATTCCTCACATCCATATAAAATCAATAAACTACATTCAACATTCACATGGATTATACACACAATTTTAGTGGGGAGGGCAAAATAATTTCTTATTCATTTCCTTAATAATATACCAAATATAGGTTCCATTTCACTAGAGAATAATCCCATCACATCTTTAATATATAACAATAATAATCACCATATAAAAAACACCAAAAGAACAAACCATCTTTCCCTTAAACTTCGTGGTTCTTTATACAAAACGAATTTTTTACATTGATTGTATCAAAAATAGTTACAAATGAATCAATACAACCAAGTCAATATTTTACCTAGGTTATGAAAATTTGATTCACAGCAGGCTCTAGAAGCTAAGGGAATCCTCACAATTCAAGATTACTCACAAAATATGTAGAAAACATTAGAAAGAGTGAAATTAACACATAGAAATGGTGTCAATAACAGATTTTATTATGAATTCCCAACATGTAAATATGTCTAGAACATGTTTATATTACAATACAGATAAATCGTTAACCTTTGGAGGCAATTTGGATGCATACATGTGGCAGGCTTAGATTGGACCTCAAAACCCACCTAGGTGGACCAATGAGCTCCCAAACCACCTCAAACGGTCATGAATTCTAGTGTGAACGTGGATGGAGCATGCTAGGTCATAAATTAGGGTAGGATAGGTGTGGTGGAGTGAATGGGTGAGTGGGAGTGGGTCTAGGCAGGAATAAATAGTCCAGAAGAGTCAAAAACCACCCAAATACATGCATTGGCGCCTCTAGTCAACCAGTTTCCCTGATTTAAGGGATGGGGAGAGAAAAAAGGACTGAAAAATCATTAATGAGGGCACATGTGTAAAAATAATTATCAAATGAGGATGCTTGGGTGCATTTATGAGTCCAAAACATGAAAAGGACCAAGGTTGACCAACACAACCTAGTTTTGGGCCATATAACATAAGCATGAGACTAATGAAAATGCATC
The DNA here is from genome assembly GCA_001517045.1 of Pseudotsuga menziesii. Classification (NCBI taxonomy): domain Eukaryota; kingdom Viridiplantae; phylum Streptophyta; class Pinopsida; order Pinales; family Pinaceae; genus Pseudotsuga; species Pseudotsuga menziesii. The sequence goes on along the minus strand of LPNX010858752.1, from coordinate 552,741 downwards.
CTAAGTGTATAACCATGGTACTATGGTAGAATAATTCTATAAAACCCCTCCTTAAGCCTGAATTAGTGCAATTACATCACGTTATTGAGGCCTTGGCAACTAAGGCTCAAGTCACCTCTTACAAAAAAATATTAGTCCATATAACCAAGGTAAGGAGGAAAACCTCGTGGCCCACAAAATCTCCCCTCTAAAATGGACATGAAGAACAATATGAAAGTGAATATCATTCATCACGATGTGTCACCCACTCCAATAATTGATCTTAGATAGGTGAATGTATTCTCTGTGAAACTCTTGGTGAAGATGTCAGCTGTTTGCTCTGCATATGGGAAATACTGCAACGATATCACCTACTCATGTACCAAGCTCCTTATGTAGTGCATGTGTATCTCAAAGTGCTTGGTCCTCTGTCTATGCACTAGATCAATGGAAATATTTATTTATCTTTAATTTTCACACCAAATTAATGTGGGTGAATCAAATGCAAAACCAAGTTCCCCAAGAATATCTTGCAACCACACACATTGTGTAGTTGCGTTCATTGCTCCTCTGTACTCGACCTCAGCTAAAGAAAGCTATATATTGTGTTGTTTCTTGATTTACCAGAATATGGGATCATTTTCAAGCATTAATACATAACCTAAAGTGTACTTTATATCAATGGAATCTTCATCCCAATCAAAATCAATAAATCCAACTAGTTCTAGTGGACATCCAGCAGCATAGTGTACCCCGAAGTGTTTGGTTCCTTGCACATAATGCAAGATTCTTTTTGCAGTATTCCTATGGATCTCGTGAAGCTACTGAATATATATTGCAATGGAACCTACATAATATTCCAAATCAGTTCAAGAGTGTGTAAGATACAACAAGCTCCCAACTTGTTGTGTGTACAACGAGTTGTCCACCAATGGAGATGCACCAAAATTACCTAGTTTTATTCCTGAGAGGAATGGGAACTTGGCTGCCTTACATTCATCCATTTTGAACTTCAATAATAGGTCTTCAGAATAATTATGTTGGTTTACCTTGATCCTTGCATCAGATTTCTCAATCTCTAATCCAAGAAATTGTTTCAACAATCCAAGGTCAGTCATGGAGAATTCATTGGGCAATGAAGACTATATCGATCCTATATATTTAGTGCAGCTCCCTGTAATAAAAATTTCATCAAAATACAGTAGTAATACCTACAATAAATAACCAATATTCTTCAAATATACATTAGGATCATATTTACATCTTTCAAAGCCCAGCGATAGCAGAAAATTGTCCATCTTGGCATACCAAGCCCTGGGGCTTGCTTGAGGCCATAGAGAGACTTCTTCAACCTGCAAACAAGTGAAGGATAATGAATGAAAAATTCAGGTTGTTGCATATATATATCCTCATGAATTTCACCATGAATAAAATCACTCTTCACATCCATGTGGTGAACCTCCCAGCGCTTAGATGCAGCAATGGCTAAAACTAGCCTGATAGAGTCCATATTTGCAACCGGTGCAAATGTATCTATATAGTCCACTCCCTAGACTTGAGAGAATCATTTGGAAATAAAACTACCCTTATATTTTATATAATAACCATCATCAGCCACTTTGGTCCTATATACCCACTTACATTGCACTAGTTTCCTCTTGGAGGACAAGGGCACCAATTCCCAAGTCTCATTCTCTTGTAAGGACTTAAACTCTTCTTGCATGGTTGTTTTCCATATTGGATCAAGTTATTCTTCCTGATATGTCTGAGTATCATATCTAACCATCATAAATAATCTCTCTGAAAGATTCAATTCACAAGCAGAGAAGGCATTGTGAAATTGAGATCTAGTCTTCCTAGAGTCTAGTGGATCTCCAGCAAGATCACCAGCTACTTGAATGTTTTTCATCCAAATTGGGACAAATGGGTGAGTCATGATCTGAATGAATATCATCATCATCATCATCAATATCAGAATCATAAAAATCATAGGAAGTATCATCACTTACATCATCATGGAGAGGAGGATTTGAGCATTCCCCTTGAGCAATTTCGATCTCCTGCATGGGATCTTCTTCAAACTATACACTCCTTTCGATGAATGTTTTTAGATATGAGAGATAAAAGAGCTTGTATCCCTTTCCATATTTATAATATCCAACAATGTTCCATTTTCTCTTTGCGGAAGGAATCCTAGCCCAAGACTTTGAGCCAGAAACCCTGAAATGAGAAACATTGGGCTTGTGACCACTCCAAGCCTCATATGGATTTTTTGCATCCAATGCTTTGTGTGGAGCTATGTTTTTAACATATGCATCACATTTGATAGATTCATCCCATATATTAGGATTCAAATCCTTTTCTTCCATCATGCATGTTTCCATCTCCTTGAGAGCTATGTTCTTGCACTCTGCAACACCATTCTAATGTGGTGTGTAAGGAACAGAATGTTGCATTTGGATGCCACATTCTTCACAAAGATGCTGAAAATTCTTATTGACATACTCATTACCATTTTCAGTCCTAAGAACCTTGATATTTTTCCCACATGCATTCTCAACTAAGGCTTTGTACACTTTGAAAGTCTCAAAAACCACAGATTTTAGCTTGAGAAAATACACCCAGCAGTACCTTGAGAAATCATCTATGAAAGTCAAAACATACCTTGAATTCCCATATGAGGGTGTGTGAAGAGGAAGTATGAGATATGAATGTATCATATCAAGCACTTGGACATCCCTCCTTTCCTTTCCTTTCTCATATATTAGCACTCGGCATGTTTTCCCACTACACACCCTTTGCATGTGCCATTGGAAAACTTGATGGTAGGAAGGCCTTCAACCATGCTTCCTTGATTAGTGCTTGTAGGTAGATGTAGTTGAGATTACCATATCTCTTGTGCCACAACTTTCTTGTCTCATTGGCATGTGACAGGAGAGCATTCCCGTGAGATTATGGAAGGAAGTGACAGAATTTGTACATTCTCGAATCATGGTCAGAAAAACCCACTATAACGACTTGACCTGTAGATATTTCTGAAATATCCACATAATTTTGATTAAATGTTACTCTCTTGGATGTACCAGTGTGTGTCATTTGATAGACAGAGAGTAGTTTCGATGCTATATCAGGCACAAACAAAACATTGTTGAAGTACCCATCTTCAAGATCAATCCTGCCAATCCCTTTGGCTTGGATTTTTGAATCATCACCCATGAGGATGGATGGACCACCGTAAGGATGTAGGGACGAGGAGGAATCATGCATGGAGTGTTAAATTTGTGAACCATTGACCTATAGGAAAATATGAAAGTTGTAGGAAGGGAATTATGTAGTGGAATAATCAAAGAGAATGTACACTAAATAAGAAATTCATGTCACAATTTTCAAATAAATCAGACAAGAATTGCTCAGAATATCACAACATTAATATTCATTCATTAATTAGTAATAAAATGGTGTTACAATAAGTATAATTGGAATCATGTGGATAGGATTCGAATCTACCAAATAAACATGATTGATTAGCTAACTCAGTGTGTCTAAATCACTGCTGGAACTCACTAGTCTAACTTCGGATGTCTAAATTAGTCTACAATCAGTTAACTGATGAGGTAGGTGGGAAAAAGGTGCCACTTTCCCTTCATGCATGCAAAATTGGTGCTAGGCTAGCTGAAATTGATCTAACTGATTGTAACTGGACGTTACCTCAACATAACTGCTTACCAACCATCACCAACCGATTGAGGCTGTTGGTGGCACTCAGAGTGGGATCCTATAATGTAGGGATTAGTCTCAGAGGCACATAAACTCTTGCATGCACATGCAGTAAGTGGAATATAACCTCTATGTGTGTCCCCCACACTCTAGTACAGTAATAATTACCCCCTAAGTAAGGAAAATAGACCAAATAGACTATATTGGACAAAGGAGGATTAATTAATCCCAACACACCCCCCCCCCCCCCCCCCCCCCCCCCCGGGCCTTAATCCTAAGTCTGGACAACTTGGGCCGTGGAAACTAGGCCAAAATTCACCCATACAATCTAAATGACATAAAATAATGCTTAATAAAATAAGGAAAATGGGGAGAACCTCATGGGAAAACCCCCCCTCAAAATAAGCAGGTAAAATCAAGAAAACAAGCTATACTTAAGAGAAAAAAAATTCTCTTTGAGCAAAAACTTGTGAAAAAATTGTTGCAATTTGCAACTTTGTGGAGAATCCATGCATAATCATGGTTTTTCTGTGCATCAGAATATTGTGATTGTTCATGTGAACCTTTCTGTATTCTTCTGATCTGATGAATGTTTCTTTTGTCTCTTCTTTCTGGAGGGGGAATGGAATGATCCATTTTGGTGGGCCAAATTGTGGATCAATCTTCATCATCAAGTAGCATCTATCTGGAAGTTTGTTGCACCACTCTGTAGGTAGCGAAGTTGTGTGAGAGAGTGCAACATGTTCATTATGATACTGTGACCTCGTTCTTCTTCTATCATATGGATCCTCAGCACCATTCCCAGCTGCTTCATTGAGATTTTGGGCCCATTTAGGCTTCTAATTATGAAAAGGAGTTGGATCTGGATCTAGATAATCTTTAGCTATTATCTCAATATCATAACCATGTTGATATTGGTCCTCATCTTCTTGAACTGAAATTTTAGACAACATATCATTATCTGCAAATGGAGATGAAAGATATTTTTTACCTTCCCTTTTGAATGGTTGTTGAGATTGTACTGGAGATGAGTATGGCAGAAAGTGTGAGAATTCATATTCCTTGGAGGCATGGTTTGCAACACCCTTCGCTATAATCTTCCCAGTTGAGATATCTGATATGTCCAATGAGTCGGGACCAAATACAACTTGCTTTGGCAAGCCAGTATGTGTCATTTGATAAACAGATAAAAAATTTACTGCAAGAGAGGGCAGATAAAGTACATTCTTGAACTCTCCATGTTGTATTTTGATAGAACCTCTCCCAACAGCTGGGATCTATGAATTATCCCCCATATGGATGTTAGGTCCTCCTGAGAGATCCAAAGTATTGAGGATTATTTGGAGGGAACCATGTGGTTATATTCTCTATAATTTATCAAGTAAGCCTTTGATTGAGTGAAGCCTTCTTTCAAAGTATGGAACCTCTCATATTCTTATGTTTTCTCTCTAGATTCAGACATATATGCACCTTGTGGAAGGGAAATATGTTTCTTTTAGAGGAGTGTTTTCAACTGCTAATGGTCTTCTTCATGCACTGAACCTATTGATGAAGCCTCTCATACAATATGGACACTTAGTCTTCTCGAATTTCTTCTTTTTCTTGGAACCCAAGGCTCCATCAGAAGAACTTTGATTCTCCTTTGGATCCGAACCAGTTTTTTTGGTCTCCTTCCCTTTGTGCTTCCCTCTTGCTTATGCATTGCTTGATTCTGTCACTAAGAGTGCTTGATTCTTGGAGGTATGAATCACTCCCATTTGAACCAATTTATCTTGCTCTTGTATTAAGGACTCAAAAAAATAATCTAGAGAAGGCATATTCCAATTAGGGATGGATTCTATTCCAGAATGGAATATAGAGACAAAGACTGAGTACTATGAGCCAATCTTGCTCAGCACTGACAAAACAAGTTGCTCATATTTTCTCTCTGATCCACATTGTTTACATTGCAGTACTAGTGACTTGTATTTTGTAAATAATTGTTGAATAGATTCGAAACTGTTAGGTTGTAGAGAAATGAGATCATTCTCCAAAATATGGCCTCAAAGCTCATCTTGTTTTCCAAACAAACATTCAAGCTTATCCCAAGCTTCCTTCATAGTCCTTAGTCCCTCAAGGTGGAACAAAAGATCCCGGCAGATATGAGTTCACATGAATCCGAAGGCATCATCAAGCCGATTCAAAAATGTGTTCTTCTCAACATACTAGTGGGGCTTAGTTTCATTTCCCATTTTCATCCTAAACAGACCATGCTTCCTCAAGGATACCTACATATTTGCCCTCCAATCAGTGCAGTTGAAGGGTGTAAGGATTCGGGGCACGAGAGCTGAAGAATCCATCTTTATGTATGTTGATCAGTCAATTACTCAAGAATCGATGTAGGTACCTGAAAATAACAATCCAAAACCAATTCAATTCACAATCATATGTCAGTTCAATCCTTTCCTCCTCAACATGTACACTTTCTCAGAGTTTGACACACTTGGATAGACTTCTCTGGACAAAATCCAGAGGGAGCAATGTTATGCTTCCATTATTTATGTGGAAACTTAGTTGCTTCTGGTGTACAATGGAGATCATAAAAGACTTTATGCTAGCCTAAACAAGGCTCTGATACCATGTTAAATTTGTGAACCATTAATCTACAGGAAAATATGAAAGTTGTAGGAAGGGAATTATGCAGTGGAATAATCAAAGAGAATGTACACTAAATAGGAAATTCATGCCACAAATTTCAAATAAATCAAACAAAAATTGCTCAGATAATCAAAGCATTAATCTTCATTCATTAATTAGTAATACAATGGTGTTACAATAAGTAGAATTTGAATCATGTGGATAGGATTCGAATATACCAACTAAACCCGATTGATTAGCTAACTCAGTGTGTCTAAATCACTGTTGAAACTCACTATTCTAACTATGGATGTCTAAATCAGTCTACAATTAGTTAACTGAAGAGGTAGGTGGGAAAAAGGTGTCGCTTTCCCTTCCTGCATGAAAAACTGGCTCTAGGCTAAATGAAAGTGGTATAACTTATTGTAAGTGGAGGTTAATTCAGCATAACTTCTTGCCAACCATGACCAACTGATGGAGGCTGTTGGTGGCACTCAAAGTGTTCTCCTATAATATAGGGATGAGTCCTAGAGGCACAAATATCATGCATGCACATGCAGTAAGTGGCAGATAACCTCTATGTGTGTATCCCACACTCTAGTACAGTAATAATTACCCCCTAAGTTATGCAAATAGAACAAATAGACTATATTAGACAAAGGAGGATTAATTAATCCCAACATGGAGGCCATGTGCCTAGAGGCACCTAAATCTATGATGAAGGAAGAAGAGTTTCAAGATCCAACGCCAACCAAAGCATGGCATCTTTCATTGTTGTCTTAGTTTTAACCTCCCTCTTTCTTCCTTGCGCCTTTTGGAAGTGGTATGTTGTTCTTCTCAAGGATTTGTGCCATCATGTAAATGGATTTATTCATGCATGCACTCTCTAGATTCCACCCTTTGTGACAATAAGTGCATTTTTTCTTCTCTTGCTTCTTCTTGTATTTATCCTTACTAGGATTTGAAACCCCATCTGAAGATTTGGGCTACTCTTGCTTCTTCTTCTCTTGTTGCTTCGAATCTCTGGATTTCTTCTTGCCTTTGGTTGGATTCGAAACTCTTGCAGCAAGGGCTTAATCCTTGGTTGATTTGATGGTACCCATTTTCGCCAACTTGTCTTATTCTTGAGTCAGTGACTCCATGAATTCTCTCAATGAATTCATCCTCCAATTTCAAGTTGTGATATTGCTAGAGTATAATGTTGACACAAACACTAAATACTCTGTCCCTAGCTTCAAAATAATGGACAAGATCAGCTTCTCCTCTTTCTTCTCAATGCCACATTGTTTTAGCTAAAGCACCAATGATTTGAAATTTGTGAATAAGTTTTAGATCATCTAATAGTGAATTGGGCTCAATGAGATCAACTCTTTTTCATGTTGGTGGCCTCTCATCTCATCAGTATTCCCAAAAAATGACTCAATATTGAGCCATACTTAGTTGGGTATTTTCATATTGTCTACATGGAAGAGAAGATACCTTGAAATACTGAGACAAAGCATCATGAATGCCTCATCTAGTCTATTGAAGTACTTCGATTTTTCCACAATAGAGTTGGGCTTGGCCTCAATTCCCATGGTGACTCTATAGAGGCCTTTCGACCTTAGTTGTATCACTATTTTGTCCTTCCATTATAAATAGTTGAATGGGGTAATAAATACATGATTCGGCTCCATTCCCTCTTGTGCACTAAGTGATGAAAACGTCAGATGTACCTGCAATGCAAACACTCAAAATTTTCTGGAAAATACCCTAAACAACAACCCAAAATCTCTGGTTTTGATTTTTAGATCCAAATATATTTGATATCATGTGAAAATATGATTCACAACTGGATCTAGGAGCTAATGGAATCCTCAAAATTCAAGATTACTCACAAAATATGTAGAAAACGGTAGAAAGTGTGAAATTAACACATAGAAATGGTGTCAATAATAGAGTTTATTATGACTGTACAACATGTAAATATGTCTAGAACATTTTTATATTACAATAGGGAGTAATATTTATCCTTTGGAGGATATTTTGATGCATACATGTGGAAGGCTCAGATTGGACCCCAAAACCCCCCTAGGTGGACCAATGAGCTCCCAAACCACCTCAAATGGTCATGAATTCTAGTGTGAACGTGGATGGAGAATGATAGGACATAAATTAGGGTATTATAGGTATTTTGGAGTGCATGGGTGAGTGCAAGTGGCTCTAGGAAGCAATGAATGGTCCAAAAGAGTAAAAAACCACCCAAATACATGCATGGTCACTTCTAGTCAACCAGTTTCCCTGATTTAAGGGATGGGGATTGCACCAAGGAATGAAAATTCATTAATGAGGGTGCATGTGTAACCATAGTTATCAAATTAGGGCACTTGGGTGCATTTATGATTCCAAAACACCAAAAGGACCAAGGTTGACCGACACAACCTAGTTTTGGACCATATAACATAAGCATGAGATTAATGAAAATGTGTCCTAGGTGTATGACCATGGTACTACGGTAGAATAATTATTTAACATAGTTGAATGCATTAATTGTATTTCATATTCATAATAGATGGAAATTAATGTGTTCCACATTCTCTTCATGTCTTTGTTGCGTATTTGATGTTAATCCCCATGTGCTTCCACTACTCTTTCCTACCTGTCTTACTTTCACAACGTCATTCTCAAAAATAAAGGACCAACACTAAGAAAGTTATTTCAATTATGCATATCCATCATGAACCATTTATCATGGTGTAGTTCATACCATACCATTAACGGTCTAAACATACACCATGTACCCAAATCTCATGAAACTCCTACAAACATCGTGTAAATACTTTTAGAGTAACTCAAGAAACTAACACTCCATATTTACGCCAACACCTATTTACTCCCCCTACATCTCCACCAAATCTAATATCTACAAATTAATATTGATTGTGGTCCTAGAATTAACCAATGCCATCTGCAACAATACTGTCAGCCATTCCATCACAGCATTTCAATCATCTAATGAAAAAATAACATGTAAATATAAAGGTATATTCCCCTAAGGCAGAAGCTAATTTCCAACCTCCATCATCTCAGCATCACGAGGCAACATAAAATGACATAGAATCAAAATATCCCCAATATAACCCCCAAAGAGAGTCATATCTCCATGCGAGATCAAGATAAGTGGATCACATTCATCAAAGTAACAAAGATAGAGATCCATTCAAGTCAATGCTTGGATCCTAGAATAAAAAAGTGTGTGGTATATGCAAGGTCATCATTAACTTGTCTACATGAGAATCCCTCCCATGCACCTCAAATATTTTGGCAACTGTGATCATCAACCTAAATTATTTCAAGTCCCTCGTCCTAAAACAATATGAAAGTAAGAATAACATCAGTGGAAACCATATGTCTTAGAGAATCCAGAATCCCTCATGTGTCTATACTTTGTAATACTTGCATCAATTGCAAACTCCTGAATTAATATCAACATCATAATCAGTTAAGGAAACATACTTTGCCTCAAATGAACAATTAGAAGGCTCATGCTTGAAGTCAATCTCAGCATCACACATCTCCTCCTCTGTACAATTGGAATTCTCATAGATGGAAGAAACAAAATTTATATGACTAACATACACCCTAGGAGTTCCACTTGATCCTAAATTCTCACGAGTCTCTACGTCTAGAACATCAATCTATGCATTCTCCTCAATCAATAAAGGAGAACCATATGCACTAAGAGACCTTGCATCATCATCAACATGAGAAGCAATCATAGTAATTGCAATCAATGTTGTATATGGTATGGTTCTATGACATCTTTCCATGTATGTTTCTCCTAAGAACTATAATAACCTATCAACCTCTCATCGAAATGAATGAGTGCCACTAGATTAGCAGGTAACCTATAAAGGCCACCATCTCTAACCCCTCTAGCCAAAGTACTCAGACTAGCTAGACTAGAATCACTAATAGTGCATTGTTGTGTCTCAAAAGAAACTCTCTAGTGTATATATTTCATACAAGAAACTAAAAGGAGGTTTTTCCTCATACCAGGAATAAATAAAATATCATACATATCAAGAGAATCACCTAAAGTTATTTGAAATGAAATGGATCCAATTCCTCTCACAAGGTATGTAGAGTCATTACCAAGTGCCACACTCATGGCTCTGGCTTGCTCCTGAATTCTACTAAATATGCACTTGTAATATGTCATGTGTCTAGAAGTTCCATTTTCCACATAACAACCAACTAGGAATGATGTTAGAATATAAGCAAGAATCCATGGAAAAAACAATCTAAAACTAATATGTATTCTACCTTACTCCTACAATAGTCCTAAGTACAACTTGCTTCATTCCCTTTCCCTTCTTCTTCAATGGAAAGTATCCTACATAATGTCCTATCGTGTAAAATCAAAAGCACATAACGTTACTCAAGTCCTTGTTTCCTGTAACTATCCCATACTTCTTCTTGAATCTTTCTTGCTACCCTTATTCATATTCCCAATGAGACAGATATCATTTACTTCCCTTGTTGCTCCGAAAAAGACTATAATTTGATTTCTTCCTCCATAAAAACAAATTAAAGCTTCAAAAAATATTGAATGTGTTCTTGAGCACAAATATGTTGAACAAAAATGAATCCAAGAAGGTCCAATCCCTTTAAGGGAAATGGAATATAACTCCTAATCATATATCTTAGCTCTAATGGTATTGAACTGGTCCTGGTTAAGTATCTCACCATAATATATGTCTTTATCATGCGAAGGTTGGAAACTTGGTTTTGGAAGAGCATATGTCAAGAAGCACAAGAATTTTGAAATAGCTTAACTAGAGCATCAAACATGTTCGTCCCTTACTTCTTGTCATGAAACGATGCGTCATCAAACCAAGAATGATTCCCTTCACCTTATCTTCCTTCTTCTAATGAGAAACCGATTGTGTTGGATCAATAGGTTCTAGATTGTCCTTCTCAACATGCTCCCAAATATCAACATCCTCAATGAGAATTCAAAACTTGAGCTTCCATGGAAAAAAGTTATAATCTCCATCTAACACACTCTCTAAAATCAAGATTCACCTCACACATCTTGAAAAAGTATCTAGTGCAAAAAATCAACAATATATGAAGTAAACAAAATCCTTTCTATGGTACAAATGCTTCTCCCAAGCAATCTAGGGTTTCACACCAAAATACCTCCACTAGGTCAAGTACCTATTCCTCGTGAACTCTATTTGAGATACGAAATCCCTCTTACTTAGGAGTGATACCAACTACTACAAGCTCTAATAACATGTTGAAACTACATGCAATTGGGTAATTAATGAAATTCTAAAATTTCACATTATTCCTAAAAGGTTTCTCAAATCTTGGCCCTAGAATTTTCAGCCTTAAAATTTGTAAGTTAAAAGTATAAATTTGTTGTGGAAAGGTCACAATAATTCACTTCAAATGGCCCCACACTTCACAACAACTCAAGGACAAAAGATACCAAAGAATAATATGTGTTCCATTCCCTTCAAGGGAAACCTATCAGTCAATGACCATCTCCAAAAATGTACTTTACAATATTATAATAGTAGTGAAATCATCCCTTTGTATTATTTCTTAGATGTTACTGCACTTAACTTTTTTCCCCTTTACTTATGTAAAATAGGAAATACAAATAGTTGTAAATAGTAATGCATAAATAACATATATAGCTAAAATTCAGATTTGGAAATTGCAAAATACATGGATAGCTGGAAACTTTATATTTAAGCTCAAGATGCAATACAAGTACATATCATAGACTTATCTCAAGGCTATTACAAAAATTCCAACTATCCAAAAAGTTCTAGATATAGTAAATCATCAAACCTTTGTTGATCCAAGAATATCCAAGTGCAAGAGTCTCACCAACACAACCTCCAAGGCAAGACGTCATCCTCCTCTCTTATTCTTCACCAATCCATCCCAGGGTTTTCTCTCAAAATCATAATATTCAATATCCAAGGGTAAAACCCTAACCCTTGAACACAACCTCCAAGGCAAGACGTCATCCTCCTCTCTTATTCTTCACCAATCCATCCCAGGGTTTTCTCTCAAAATCATAATATTCAATATCCAAGGGTAAAACCCTAACCCAATATGTGCCAAGAAACTCCAAGAAGACCAAGAAACCATAGCTCATCTGTAATACCCCTATTTTGACCCCTAGAATGTATCTACTCAGATGATGTAAATATGTTAAGTATGGATTCCTAGTGTGGTGATCAAGGCCAAGGCCCCACTAGTGAATGGAATAGGCATGTATAAGTTAGATATGTCTATTGGGTCATGTGGTTGACTTTTCATGATGACTCAAGCAAGGTAAATGATGTAAATATTATGCTGAAAAACAATGTGAAAGGTCCAAGATGATTGTGTATAGAAAAACCTAACAGGGGCTATGATTCCACCATAGGGGAAGATGAAAGGGGGTTTCCAGTGGGAGAGTAGCCCTATTATTCCATGTGTAATATTTAGAACTAACCTTACTATGCTTTGTTCCTTAAAAGAATCAATGCCTTTATTTGAATTATATTATTGAATCATTAAATACATGAGTGAGGCTAGTGATAAAGTCCTCTAACATAGTTATGAAAGCATAGAATGAATATCATTTTCTAACCTTGTAAGGGTCCTTCTAGGAAGTGAAATCAATGTCACTTGTCTTGTCGAACATCTTTTTATATCTGTGAGAGTATACCATCTGTATAGGGTAGGGGGGACCAAGCAAGTAGAAAAGTAGTGTGGAGGGAGGTCGTCTAGTCTAATAGAGAGATCCAGGAGCCAAGCAAATGGACCTGCATACCAAACCATGCGAGAGGTCGTTTGGAGTTTGAGGAGGAATGAATCCAAGCCAAGACTCGAGAACACAAGAGGAAAGTTACAAAGTGTAACCATGAAGGGAACTGTGAAAAGAGAAATAGCTAAGAATATTTCATGTTGGTATTTACCCTATCCCATTACCAAGTTGAGAATGGAACCAGGTTGGATGTAAGTGGGAAGAGATTAGGCATATCAAAACCTTACCCTATGATTTTCTACTCATGATATGCTTGAGAATCCATCGGTAATTTCTACCTGGAATGCTTGAACGACACATAATAGCTTGGATTATTACTGCACACACTAGTAAGCACTGTAAGGGTTGGATTTCCATAGGAAATTGTGGATCAATGAAGGGACATTTCTTCCTTGTGTTGTGTGGGGAAGTTGGAAGGAGTGTCATGGTTGTGATGGCTAAGTGAGATTCATATTGGAACTATGTTTCTTGTGTTAATTTGGTTTTGTAAATGAAATGATATATTATGTAATAGTTGCGCAGTATATTTTATAAAGGCTTGTGTGGTAAAAGTATCAGATAGAATTAGGATAGTTATGTTATGTTTAGATGAAATTAGTTAAAATACAATGAGAGATGGTATAATTTTCTGTCATTTTGTATAAAGAGTAGAAAGATGGGATTGTTTTAGTTATCGATTGTATTATGGTCTAGACAGTTTTGGCGTATGACAGTATGTGATAGTGGATGTAATATTCTCAGTATTAATGGAATGAAACAACTATAAATTCGATCTTTACTTGTGTATGAATGTGATCTTGTGTATATGGTTTTGTTGATTTATTGTTCAATGATATTAACTATGGTGATGATGTATCTTTATCAAATCATAACGTTCTTTCAATTTCTGTAATCCCTGTGAGAGTCTTGGGTGAGACTTTTCCCCTTGGGGTAATGAAAATCGATTCTCATAGGGGTATTGTTGGTAATCGATTCTCATAGGGGTATTGTTGGCTATGTTGTCGGGACCTGAAAATATTAGGGTTTGGTTAAGTATGAGTTGGAAACCTACGAGAGAGGAGTTGCAGAATTGGTTTACTAAGAAGGAAGAAGAATTTGCGCAGAAGGAGACCAAAAATATAAATATCGATCCACAATGATGGTTGCAGAGGTACATATATTCTAACGTGTATGAAATTTCAATTTTATATAATAAGTGGACAAGAGCCATAAAATTTTGGTTTGAAAGGATTAAAGAATTTTATATAAGAGAATTTTCCATTGAATATAGCGAAGCTTTTGACTGCGTGAATGAGAAGTTTGAGACTAAACCTAGAAAAAAAAGGATAGCAAGAATCCCTGCTTCAATTAAAATGTTGTTTGCTAAGAAGGGGATAATGCACTTGGAACCATATAGGATGGAAGGGTAAATCCCTCATGCTGAGAGGGGTGAGGGAGAGAAGAGGGTAAAATCCATGAAGTAGAAAAGAAGAAAATAAGTAGAGATGGACCAGAGTGAACAAAGAAGAAAAAGAGAAGAGTGATATGAGAGAAGGATTGCATTGAGAGACGCAGTATCGAAGGTAAAGATGCATAAGGCATGGAGTGATAGAGAGGAAATAATAGGTGGGTTTTTAGGAGAAAATAAGAAGAGTGACATGCTAAAGGGTCATGGTGAAGATGGAGGAGCACCAGAGCAAGGCGTAGTAGTAATAGAGGAAGAAATGGAAGTAGACAAGACAGCAAAGAGACGTGCATAGAAGAAAACACATTGGAGGAAGATGTGGAAGAAGGAAGGTTTAGTGATGACGGAATCTAGTGAAGAAACTATTATGTAGAATAATTAGAGGAAATTGATAAGGATTCCCAACATAGTGAGATTGTGGAGAGTTCATCTAAATAAGAATCGATAGATGATGAGGGAATGTCTTGAGAATGGTAGGATTTCTTAATCAAATGAGGATTGAGGATTCATCCATATCCAAAAGAGAAGAATACTGTGAAGTTGTGTTGTATAAACCCCCCTCTTGAACCTCCCCCCCGCCCACGTGTATTTTAGACAGAATTAGAAATTTCAGTTGAAATATAGGTTAGAAATATTTTACAGCAAAGATTAGAAAGAGTAATAGTAGTAAGAAGTCGGAGTGGAAGTGTAAGAGTATTAATAAGATTGAATATGGCAGGACAAACTACTGGTTTGATACTTAGATTCTTGATCTTTCATGCGACTGGCATTAGGGGAAATTTGGTTCAAATATGATCCGTCGAACCCTAATACAAATTCCATGTCATCATGTATTAGCCAATCAAAATATTTGAAAAATTAAAAGAGGTGCATATGAGAGGAAATTTTTTATTATATAATTTGGGGATAAGTATATTTTTTTAATAATATAATTCGTTTGCTCATTGTCGAAGCTGCCCAAAATTATCTTGGATGTTGAAAATGAAATTAATATGTTAACCGATTTTAGGTATTACTTGACCCATATATAATATATAATAGTGATCATAATTAATGTTATAACTAATATATAATAACATTATTGGGTCCAATCTCGTGCGGTAGGGGGGGTGGGGTTTTCATCACCCCGGATGAACACTCGGAATCTAGTTTCTCCTGGGGTCTAGGAAGGGAAACCAATAACATTTCTGAAGCATTGGCATTATGGAAGGGCCTTCAAATTGCTAGAAACTGGGGAATATTATATATCACTATTGTGGGGGATTCAAGAGTTTTAATACAGGATCTTGCTGAAATTTTTCCTTCATCCCAAATGCATCTCAGGAAGACGTTTAAAAAAATTCAAATTCTTGCTACCTCCTTTCGTAGAATTGAATATTATCATATTTTAAGGGAACACAATGGAAAGCCTGATTGTGCTGCAAATAAGGGCGTTGTTCTTGGTTTGGGATTCCTTGATTTTAATGCATATATTTCCATCTTCCCTCCCCCATAGAACCCTGGGATGGCCCAAGGGGGCCAAGGCATCAATACCTAATCTCGTGGCAATTATGGTGATGGGTTCGGAATCACATGCTCATCATGTGGCAAATGTTTCGCATGACGGACTCGTGTCCTTTCTAGCGTGTGTTCTCCGTTCGGCTCCTTTAAAACCTTATCTCTCGTACCCTTGTAACCATTGCGGCAAAGATATCCATTCAAGCCCGCTTTATGCGAAAATCATGACTCTGCAATCCATCACGAATCAGCAGGGAAGCCGAGGAAGTATATTTAGCAGATAAGAGATGGGTTTCGAGCGTAGTATGGGGTTGTGGGATTTCAAGTCAAGCAATAGAATTTCGCTTTGGATCGTCATTCTCATCGAGGACACTAGTGGTTCTTCTGCTCTTATATTATGCAGCGGTGATCTGTTGCTGGATAAGCGCAGAATGGAAGACTCCTCTAAATCTACCGGGTCCTCCCCACCTGCATAGTTTATTGAAACTGATATCAAGGATTTGAAAAGGAAGGTAAAAATAATGGGCAAGCTTCTGGACAAGTTTTATGTTGAAGGCGGTCATCGGTTCGACAATTTCTACAAGGATTTCGCCTATGTTAAAACAGAAAGAGAGGGAGAAATAGCATGCTCATAGAATGTGTTAATTGGAATGATTGTGGACTTGGAGGTTAAATTTGAGAAACTGAAGCTGAAGATCACCAAGCTGGAGATGGCGAAGTATCCTGGTTCCTCCAGTCAACGAGGCAAGAATTACCTAGGTTCCTCTTCTCGTCGTGGTGATAATTCCAATTAAAATAGGTTATGTCAGTCTTAATTTTGTTTATGATTACTGTCCAGCTTCTTTGTATAGCTAGTAGTCCATGGATTTTTGTTTATTTTACTGGTGTAATTAGCACGATACTATAAAAGAAAAACTTAAAAACTTCTGTCAGACCTACTTTACCGCTTCCACAAGAGTGTATAAGGAAACTAACCACTGATGAACTCCATTGTCACTTTCTCAAGGGCCCATATGTAACTTCTGGATCTTTGCTCTTGTGGTTATACCACCTTTAATACAATCGTTTTTGTCTTAAAAAAAACATTATTGGGTCCAATAACTTTTACTAATATCATAATTAATATATAATAAATAATAGTAACAATATCATAACTAATATATTAGGTAATAGGCAATCAATATATCATATATAATAGTAATAGTAATTAATATTATAACTAATACATTGTAATTAATATTTTATAATAACTGTTAAAAGTTGGGCCCAACAACTTTTAACTAATATGCCCATTTATCTTTTAGGTAATATGTGACCAATATATCATATATAATAGTAATAGTAATTAATATTATAACTAATTTATAATAATATTATATTATAATTAATATTTTGCAATAACCATCAAAAGTTGAATCAAATAAATTTTAAATAATATTAATGTATAGTACCGAATATGATAAGTAATATTTAACAGTAATTAATATTAAAATTAATATATAACAATGAAAATTTGGGTCCAATAACTTTTAAAATGGAACTATGTATTTAATTTTCTTTCCTTGTTTTAGGTGAAAACACTACATGGAACTTTGTCCTCATAAATTGATTTTAATATAAAATATATATCTAAGGTAGCTTTATGTGAGAATTTCTATCTACAACAAGATCTACGAGCCTTAGAGAAACTCACAAATCAAATTTCATGCAAAACCAGCAAAAAAACCATTAAAAGAGAACAATTTTACACATGCAATGTGAACTGAAACTGGATATTATTTGTCTGTCTAACATGTGAATATGTTAGTAACAGTTTTATATTACATATGAAGTGGTTTGTGAGTCTTGGGAATCCCAAAATGACTGTACAAGTGAAATTGGCCAAATTGGCCTCAATCCCCCCTAGGTGGGCCAAACTCACTCCAACTCAACCCAAATGGCCACGAATAGTTGTGTGGATGTGGATGAAGTGACTTGGAGCAATCATGACCCCTTGGCATGCATGGGTGTGCAAAATAAGGTGAGTGAGACGCTCTAGGTGGCATTAAATGCTCCAAAACAGTCCAAAATTGGATAAAATCCACCTCTAGCGCTCCTAGTCAACCACAATGTCCACATTCAATGAATGGGAACATACCAGAAATGATGAGGGAATACATGTGGAGGTTTGACTGATATGGAGCGCTCATGCAGGTGTGAAATCCCCAATTTAACTAGTTTTTATGCCCAATTAAGCTACCTAAGTCCAAACCATAGTGTATTAATGCACAAATGCAATAAAATTGACTAGGGACTTAGACTAAGTTAGTAATGGGTTGGATTATTGTTCTAAAACCGTCCCTTAATCAAAAAATTAGTACAGCTCATAAAATAAAGTAGGAGGACTTGGAAACAAAGGCTCAAGTCACCTCAATACATAATCAGAAATTTTATTTGTCCATATGAAATGAGGAAAAGAAGGAAAACCACATGGGACAAAACCTTCCCTCAAGAATGGGCATGGGGAAGAAACATGCAAAATATAGCAGCAATCGCCTTCCATCACTCACTCCAAGAAAATATCTCAAGTGAACGAAGTTCTTCTCAGTGAAAGTCTTAGTGAAAATGTCAGCAGTTTACTCGGTGGATAGGCAATGCTACAAGGAAATCACTCTATCACGCACTAAGCCCCAAATGTAGTGAATATGGATCTAAATATGATTTGTTCTATATCTATGAATTGGATCAGTAGATAAATTTATGGCACTTTTATTTTCCACCCAAATGTTGGTAGGAGAATCAATTGTGACACCAAATTCGTGAAGAATTCCCAAACACACTGTGTAGCTGCATTGACTGTTGCCCTGTACCCAGCCTCTACTAAAGAAAGAGAAATGGTATGTTGTTTCTTGCTATAATAGCATATAGGACCTTCAGCAAGCATGAAAACAAAACCTGAAGTTGATTTTCTATCAATGGGATCTCCAACCCAATCCGAATCAAAAAATCCAGCTAGTTGAAGTGAAAACTAGCTGCATAGTACACCCCGAAATTATTTGTTCCCTGGACATACTCGAGGATTATTTTGGATTCCTTCCAATTGAGCTCATGTTCTTGGTGCATATGTCTTGCTACAGAACTTACAGCATAATACAAATCAGGTCTTGTACATGTAAGGTACAGCAAACTACCAACTAGTTGCATGTACAATGTACAATTTACTAAAGGAGAATTGCCAAATTCACCTAATTTAATACAGAAAGGAAAGGGCACTTGGTTGCCTTACAATCAACCATGTTAAACTTATTTATTGGGTCTGAATCATACTTTGGTTGACTCAACATGATGCCTCTTTCATATTGCTCAATTTTCAAACCCGAAAATTGCTTTAGCAATCCTAGATTTGTCATGGCAAATTCACTATGTAGAGATGCCTTAATTGAACCAATTGAAGTGTTGCAGCTCCCTGTAATCAAGAGGTCATATACATATAGAACAATAACCTGCAAAATAACATCATGTTTCTGCAAATATACATTTGGATCAGATTTGCATCTAATGAAACCAATTGAGAGTAAGAAAGCATCCATTTTTGCATACCAAGCCCTAGGGGCTTGCTTGAGTCCGTATAGTGATTTCTTCAACCTGCAAACAAGTGAAGGATCCTCTTGGAAACCTTTAGGTTTCTACATGTATATATCCCCCTATATCTCACCATGTAGGAATGCACTCGTGACATCCATATGGTGCACTTGCCAACCCTTACTAGCTGCAATCGCTAGAACTAGTCTTATGGAATCCATCTTTGCAACCGGTGCAAAGGTCTCGGCGTAGTACACACCATGGACTTGAGAGTGACCCTTAGAAAATAACATGGATTTTTATTTCACATTTGAACCATCAGTATCATTTTTGGTTCAAAATATCCACTTTCATTGAACAAGCTTCCTCTTGGGAGGAAGGGGAACCAGTTCCCATGTTTCATTCTCTTGGAGAGAATGGAATTCTTATTCCATTGTTGATTTCCATATTGGGTCATTAAAAGCTTACTGATATGAATGTGGATCAGATCCAATCATCATATAACAGTTCTCAGCAAGATCACTTTCACTTGCAAAGGAAGCATTTATAGATTACGATCTAGTCTTCCTAGGCTCTTGGGGATTGCCTGCCAATTCCCCTGCAGCTTGTATGATTTTTCAGCCCATTTGGGCCTTGATGGTGACTCATCTATAGAAATTTCATATACATCCATATCATTATCAGAAATATCAGAAAACACAGAGCATGAATCATCACTTACTTCATCAAGGTGTTGGGGAGAAGAGCATTCCCCCGGTGCAAGCTCAAAATGGTTCCTCTTCGAATTGCACACTCCTCTCAATGAAAGTATTGAGTGTGGAAGTGTCAAATATTTTGTAACCTTTTGTATCTTCACCATAAGAAACCATGATGCATTCATTTATTTGTGGCTGTAAGACCTTCATCTTTTTAGAAGGAATTAGAGCCCATGCTCTTGATCCAAAAATCCTGAAATTTGAGACATTTGGTTTATGGCCAAACCATGCCTCGTAGGGAGTTTTTCCTTTGACATATTTGTGGAATTATCTGTTCTGTATATGTGCAGCACAATTAATAGCCTCAACCCATATCTTGGGACTTAGATCCCTTGCCTCAATCTTGCATGTGACCATCTCCTTGAGAGATCTATTTTTCCTCTCTGCCACACCATTTTGTTGTGGTGTGTAGGGAGTTTAATGTTGCATTTGAATGCCACATTCCTCACAAAGTTGCTGCATTTTTTTTTTTACATAATCCTTCCCATTATCATTCCTAAGCATTTTAATCCTATTCCCACTTTGATTCTCTACTAAGGCCTTCCAAATCTTCAATTGTTCAAAAACTTCAGATTTCAATTTAAGTACACCCAGCATAATCTCGAGTAGTCATAAATGAATGTGAGTACATACCTTGATCCACCATAGGATGGAATGGGTAGAGGACCAATCACATCTGAATGTACCAACCCAGTTGGTTGTGTGGATCTCCTTGCCTTCCCCTTCTCATAGTTGCGCTCTGGATGTTTCCCAACTACACACCCAATGTAAGATCCATTTGATGATTTGATTTGAGGAACTCCTTCCACCATCTCATCTATGTCCAATGCTTGGATTTACTTGTAGTTCATGTCTCCAAACCTCTCATGCCATAGCTTGGAAGTCTCATTGGCATGTGAGAGGAGTGCTTGGTCATTGGAACTAGGGAGGAAATTCAAAAACTTGTACATCCTCTCTTGGTGATCTGCATACCCAACTACCACAACTTGGTTTGATGAGATTTCTGTAATCTCTACCAAGTCAGGAGTGAATGTCACTCTCTTTGATTCTCCTGTATGGGTCATCTAATAGACTAACAATGAATTTGCTTCCAATTTTGGTACATATAGCACATCGCTGAAGTATGGCATGCTCCAAATCAATCCTACCAATTCCCTTGGTCTGGATTTCAGAGTCATCTCCCATTCGAACTGTTGGGCCAGCATTCAAATGCATTGAGGAGAAGAGATCTCTGGTGGAAACCATGTGTCTAGAATCCCCTAAATCAATGATAAAGGTTGAGGAATTAGAGGTACCTGCTACCAAGGCGTGACATTTCTCCTTGTTGTTTGAACTGGAGGTGCCATCTTTATTGCTTGCACCATCTAGGACATGGATGTTATTTTTCTCCAGTAGTTGCACCATCTGGTCAATGGTTTTATTCATGCATGAGCTCTCTAGATGCCATCCCTTGTGGAAATATGTGCATTTGATCTTCTCTTTCCCTTTCTTTTCCTTCTCCTTGGGAGGATTCGAACCCCCATCAGTGAATTTGGATTTTTCTGATTTCATCTTCTCTGGCTGCTTCAAATTCTTTGCCTTGGAATTTCCCTTGAGGCATTCGAAACACCCATGGCCAAATCTTGATCCTTATATTTTATGGTGCCCATTTGAACTAGCTTGTCTTTCTCCTAGGTGAGGGATTCTGTGAAGCTAGCTAGTGTTGGCATTTTCCAGTTTCGAAGTGTCAATTTGCCGGAATGAAATGTGCTTACAAACACTGAGAATTCTGTTCCCAACTTCGAAAGGATGGACAATATCAACTGATCCTCTTTCTTCTCAATCCCGCATTGCTTTAGCTAAAGCACTAGAGACTTGAACTTAGTGAAGAACTCCTGGATAGTCTCAAAATGTGTTGGGCTTAGGCTTATGAGCTCGCTCTCAAGCTGGTGTCCTCTTAGTTCATCAATTTTCCCAAAGAGTGATTCTAGCTTTACCCAGACTTCATTTGGGGTTGTTAAACTATCTATATGAAACAAGAGCTCTCTTGAGATATTCAGGCATAACAATCCATAGGCTTCATAAAGTCTATTAAAGTACTAGCTTTCTCTACAGCAGAGTTTGGCTCCACCTCTGTGCCCACGGTAACTCTGTAGAGACCCTTGGATATCAATTGAATAACCATTTCTACCTTCCAATCGAAGAAATTGAAGGGGATAAGCAAGATGTTGGTTACTTCCATTTATGTCGGCACTAATGGTGAGAAATTTGCCGAATATTGTGCAAAAACACTCAATTTTATCTGGAATTTCTCTAAAAAATGCAGCTCAAACGCTCAATATTGATCTACAACTCACTAAACTCCACTCAGCTCTAATATCATTTGAGAATCCCGATCTACAATAATATCTAGGATCCTTAGAGAAACTCACAAATCGAATTTCATGCAAAACCAACAAAAAACCATTAAAAGAGAACAATTTTACACATGCAGTGTGAACTAAAACTAATATTATTTGATTGTATAACATGTAAATATGTTAGTAACAGGTTTATATTACATATGAAGTGGTTCGTGAGGCTTGGGAATCCCAAAATGATTGTACATGTGATATTGGCCATATTGACCTTAATCCCCCATAGGTGGGCCAAACTCACTCCAACTCAGCCCAAATGGCCATGAATAGTTGTGTGGATATGAATGAAGTGACTTGGAGCAATAATGAATCCTTGCCATGCGTGGGTGTGCAAAATAAGGTGAGTGAGAGGCTCTAGGTGGCATTAAATGCTCCAAAACAATCCAAAATTGGACAAAATCCACCTCTAGCGCTCCTAGTCAACCACAATACCCACATTCAATGAATGGGAGAGCACCAGCAATGATGAGGGCGCACATGTGGATTTTTGACTGAGCTGGAGCGCTCATGTAGGTGTTAAAGCCCCAATTTAACTGGTTTTTATGCCCAATTAAGCTACCTAAGTCCAAACCATAGTGTATTAATGCACAAATGCAATAAAATTGACTATGGACTTAGAATAAGATACTAAGGGGTTGGATTACTATTCTAACACTTTGATAAAAGTTTAATAACAAGGTAGATTTGATAAAATTGTAATAACCCTCAATAGCTTCGATAAAAAATTGCTTACGTGGCTTGTTTTACCATTTTCCTTAGGAGGCCTATTTTTCATCCAAATTTCCTCTAATGAAGTGATGACGCAGAACAACATTGGTCCACATGTGATGTAGTGCGGGCCATGAAGTAGGTGACCAATGAAAAATAAAAGATACGCAGATGGAGAAAACATGTAGGGATCATGCGCTAACGTGGCATATGAAGTATAAGAGTACATTCTCACAAGGAGTTGTTAGAATGTTGGATGAAGTTAAGCAAGCGATGTTAAAGGAATTTCAAAATCCAAATTGGAATCTCAATGTATCACTAAGATTAACAAAATAAAGCATCATCCTGGAGAAACAGTATGGGATTATGATCATACATTTAAACTTTTGTAGAAACTTTGGATGAGAGTTGGGGCTAGGCATTGAGAGAAAATGGGTTTTGGGCTAGGAGATAAAATTGTGTAGGTGTCCTTGGACCTAGTGGCCTCATAGCATGACTCGGGGGTGGCATCATAGTTTGATACCTATGGTTGGGTGGAGTGTTTCTCCTACACAACCAATTGCTTGGATCGTTTTCCATTAAAGATAAGTATTTATCGTATATTGTGCTTATGTAGTGCTTTATCTTTCCTTTTGTTATGGACATGCCTAATTATGTATGTTGTATGTGTGTTTGAATCTCACTATTTTGTTGTGTATATGTTCATGCACATATATGTATATGAATTTGTATTTCATGTTGCCTTGGAAGATAACCTAGCCTAAGGAAGAATTAGTGGCTTTGAGAGGCTAGGTTGCAGGAAGGTTTTGCAAGTTCAGAGAGTGAATCTGAGTCCCCCATGGACCTCAAAGGGTTACTGAGGTGGTCATGGATGTGACACCTAAGAGAGAGAGAGAGAGAGAGAGAGAGAATACAAGTGCAAGTAAAGTCTTAGAGACATAGGTTGGTGCACACTCCTCTCTTAGTCACATATCTACAAAAAAGTGAATAAGAATGAATACACAAGTGATTATGTGTGGAAAGACTCTCTCCTTCCTCTATTTATATGAGAGGCAAGGGAGTCTAATGATATGATTTGGAACAAGCCCTTACAAGCAACCTACGTGATCCTTGTAGGCCAATGAAAGTGAGCACTCTCAAGTACATGTGTCATGCTCTAAGGTGATATTGTACACAATAAGAGCCCTAAGATTATGTAGCTACACAAGGTAAGTCCACATGCATCCATCACAAGCCTCCATGGACTTGATCGATCCTCCTAAGCAATGTACTCCACTAGGTCATCATACCCCCTATAAGAACATTAATGAAGCCCCAAGTGTCCCCAAGTCATTTCCAATCCTCTGAATAAGAATCCAAGTTACCACATACCATCTAGACCTTGAATCCCTCCTCCATGATGTAGAATGTTCCTCATTGCATGTGGGGAATTCTCCAACAGCTTGATCCCTCCATGAGGCCACAATGAAGGGCACCCAACATCTAAGAAAGATATATCCAATTCCTAAGGGAAGAACACCAAACCAAAATTGTACCAAGGTTAACCATCTATGAAGCAAGCTATCCCAACTATGTATATCCATCATGGACGATATCTCATGCAGTAATCCATCTTGAACCATCCAAGGGCTCAACATACACAATGTACTCCAAATCCCATGAAGGAACCCAAACATGGTGTAAATACTTTCAAAGTACCCAAAAATGCTAACATGTAGAAGTAAAAATGGTAGAGAAATGTGGGAGTATTCTAGAGCTTGGCCTAAACAGTTGCCTTGCTAGTCCAAGGTTTTCCTGACGACCTATCAAGTGTTACCCTTTAATTCAGGAATTGTTGAATGGAATCTAGGATTTAATGTGGGGCACGGGAATTTCTTATAGGGATTTAATGAAAGGAAAAGTATAAAATAAAAACAATATCTAGATTTAGTTTGAAATTAACTTATACTCTGAGAGAATTTGGAAAACCGTGACTATGGAAAACCATAATGATCTAGGTCATTGTTTATTTTGTGAAGTTTTGAAAATTTGAAGAGTATTGAAAAGGCACAAGGGTTTATTAACTCACAATTAGATAATCATCCAGGACATGACAAACATAATGTGCTCTCATGAGGAAATTCAAAATATTAGGTATGCAAAAATCTTGGAAATTGTGACTTAACAAAAGAGGCAAATTGATAAAGTAGAGGTAGAGTGCAAAATTCTTTAAACATTGATGATAACATTAACAATGAAATCACTATATGTAGTTTCTCATTAAAGAATATCAATTTGCTTAGCCTCCGAAGAAGAAAAAGTGGTAGAACCAATCCAACAATTACTTGGGGATGTGGAGATGGAATTCATGGATTGGGAAAACAATCCCCTACCAAAGGAATAGAATGAAGCTCATAGCGAGCATGTGTTTGTATAAATGTAGGCTTTAGTTATGTTTTACAAACTAATTTTGAAATTAGTCAGCTTAAAGGGGTATATATCAATAAGTTTCTATGTTACTTCTCTTTAAAAGATAGAACAATACCTTTAGCAGTTACTTCTCTAGTTTCATATACTCTTTGAATAATTGGCCCTTGGATAGTGTAATTATGTATTACTATGTTGAATAGTGTTGTTGCAACACTTTTTTAATACAAAAAACAGAATTGTTTCAAACAAAAAAAGAGGTGATTAGGCAATATTGTTCTATGCAAGGCAAAGCCTCCAAAGAGTCACATCACCAAACATGAAAACCTTACTCTTGAGGCACTTAACAACAATGACATATTGGATCTAAAAGAAAACAGGGGTGGAGCAATGGTTATCATGAACAAAAGTGATTACATTGAAAAAATTTATGAATCACCTTAACAAGAGTGGGAGCCATAAAAAAGATTAAAAAGAACCCCCTTAATACCATTGCAAAATAAGACTTATCCAACTCTATTAAATCAAGCATAGAAGGGAAAAATAATAAATTGATCATTAGTTGTCCTTCCACTCCCAAGGATCTATGGCCTTCACAAAATCAAGAAAGAAGGGATCCCCCTTAGGCCCATAGTCAACATGAAAGGGAGTCCAACTTATTATCTTGAGAAGCACATGGCCCATAAACTCAAGGCCTCGGTAGATAATACAAAAGATCCTTTGTAAAAGACTCCAATTTATTTGTCAATACGATCAAAGATATTAAACTTAAAACAAATGACATTCTTGTTAGTTTTGATGTAGTTTCTCTCTTCACAAAAATTGTTACAGGAGCAGTGGAAACTATCATTAGACTTGTAGACGAAGAAACTACAAAGTTAGTTAATTTATGTTTGAGATTGATAATTTTAATTCCCAAGGACAAAATTATGAACAAACAAGTGGCGTAACTATGGGATCCCCCCTCTCCCCCATTGTGGCTAATTTGTTCATGTAGAATTTAGAAAACAAAGCAATTGCTTCCTCTCCTCTTCAACCTAAGCTATGGATTGTATTCATCGATGACGTCTTTGTCATTTGGTCGCATGGTCATGAAAACTTTGTAAAAATTCTAAAGCCTTGATGGCATAAGGAATTTCATAAACAAGCTAAGGATCTAGGCACACAATTAACCTCACAGAGAATTGCAAAGAATTAGCATAAGGAGAGAAGAAGATGAATTAATGAACACACATTAATGAATGATAAATAAATGATAA
The DNA here is from genome assembly GCA_001517045.1 of Pseudotsuga menziesii. Lineage (NCBI taxonomy): Eukaryota > Viridiplantae > Streptophyta > Pinopsida > Pinales > Pinaceae > Pseudotsuga > Pseudotsuga menziesii. The sequence goes on along the minus strand of LPNX010858752.1, from coordinate 525,586 downwards.
TTGATATTATTACATAGGTAATACATCCTTATATAGGAAAATAGAGTTGCTAGGAGACAACTCATGCTAGCTCATAAAGCAGGTTTATTAATTATGATAAACCCCCATAGATGGCTAAAGACTTTCCTAATCTATCAAGGACCTCACGAATTAGCAATAGCATGAGTGAGTGATGATGAGTGAAGGAAAGACTTGCTAATCCTGGAATATGGAAAGAAAATAATGGAGGATGGGTTGGCAACAAAAATTGTCAGTTTCCTAGTTAACTAGCTTTACCTTATCCACAGAAAAGCTGGATAAAAGCAGAATAAGGCAGAATCTATAGGAAAGTGCAATTACTAATTCTGGGAGTCACTAAAGTGGTCAAGATCAACCCAAAATCATAATTAAAGCATTCATGGGGTATATATGGCAAGTGTTGACTTTAAGGTGCAAGTGGATGACAACTATCTAGCTAGTGGGTAGGAAATTAATCAAATAACGATGAATTATTTTATAAGTGGGTTTATAATATTCCAACACCCCCCTCAAGTCTGAATTTATGATGATATTTCTGAAATAATCAGAAATATATATGCATATAGGGCCCAGCAACAAGGCTATGGTCGCCCTTTAACAATTTAATATTGTCCAAAGCACTGAGGAAAGAGGTAAAACCACATGGGGAAAATCCTCCCTCAAGAAAGGACATGAAAAGCAATACCAAAAATGTTGAACTGCTGATGTTGTTGCTTCTCCAAACTAAATGTTGATATCTGGAGGAATCTTATTCTTGGGAAGAAGGGAAATCTGCTCACCTGGATCAAAAACATAAACAGCTACAGAATGGAAACTGGGACCATGTAGAACAACTGAAATCCAATGATGTGAAAGCAGGCCTGAAGGATCTTGAGACTTGTAATCAACTCCAAGATGATGAGATGACTTGAACTTTGAACTAGTACAGATGAAATCAGCTCTAGATAGGTGAAATAATTGTCCAAGTAAATGTATAATGTCTCATTATTCATTTACACAAAGAGGATATGCACAAGTGATCATGTAGGAACTAGGAGAGGTCATAAGATCGAGTGTGAATGAAAAGACTCCATGGGTTGCTCTAATATCTAAAGAATCCAAGAAATCACATATAAGCATGACAACAAACTCATGAGAATAAAATATATCATCTTCTAGAGCATAAACTAATAAAGAATCCTCTGTAGTAGAAGTAGGAAGGAAGGAGATATTCAAAATATTCAAGGAGGCTCTGAGGATTGATGCCAAGAACAAAGGAGGAACTGCATAAGCGCGTGGGATCAAGTATGGTAAGTGGTAAGACACTAAAATGACTTGATTTGGCTAAGCAAACATCCAGTTAGTCATTGGGTTGCGTGCCATCAATGAGAGAGGTATGCACAAAGTGTGAAGGATCTGGCATATGGATCTCAGAATCCATGATAGAAAACATAGATACCACTGAATGTGTGAGTGAATCATCAATGGCAATATCAGCTCCATTAGTCACTTCTTTTTCATCAACAACATCATAAGAAGATGAATCAATATCTTCAACTTCGAGAGATATTGAAAAAGATGGCTCTTCAATATTTGCTTCTTTATAAGAAAAGGGAGCATTCGAATCAAAGAGGGCAGCAGCAATAGGAACTGTATGAGAAACTTCTTCACCATGATCAACTTCATCAGAGACCATAGAGGCCGAGACATCTTGAGAGAGAGCAATCATTGAGGAACTAGAGGCGTTCTCCACATGGCTAGAAGGATCCTCATTGTGCTTGCCCAAAACTCTATCCAATGTTGTCTAGAGATCCTTTGGGTATTCAACAGAATCAATAAGGTAGTGCATGCATGGAGAGATAACTAGACAAATAGGTCCAAACGCTCTATCACAGTCATTCAGCCAGTCACTTGGCTCTTCATAAGACTCTTCACCAACTCCAATAGATATCTCATAGAGATTTTGTCTCTTTAGAGATGAAATCAACTTCAATTTTCACTCTAAATAGCTTGTGAATGGAGCAAGAAGAGGAACCGATACTCTTGAATCCATTTGAAATTGTACCTGCAAAATAAACCTGCAAATCTGAAAAAGGAGGATTAATTACTGAGCTCTCAAAGCTCTGATATCATGTAGAGCTTTGATGTCTTGAACTCTGATACCATGTAGAAATTCGATATCCTGAGCTCTAATACCATGTAGAGCTTTGATATCCTGAGCTCTGATACCATGTAGAAATTCTAAATCCTTGATGGCATAAGGAATTTCATAAACAAGCTAAGGATCTAAGCACACAATTAACCTCACAGAGAATTGCAGAGAATTAAAATAAGGTGAGAAGAAGAGGAATTAATGATCAATAAATGATAATTGATATTATTACATAGGTAATACATCCTTATATAGGAAAATAGAGTTGCTAGGAGACAACTCATGCTAGCTCATAAAGCAGGCTTACTAATTATGATAAACCCCCATAGGTGGCTAAAGCACTTTCCTAATCCATCAAGGACCTCACGAATTAGCAATAGCATAAGTGAGTGATGATGAGTGAAGGAAAGACTTGCTAATCCTGGAATATGGAGAGAAAATAATGGAGGACGGGTTGGCAACAAAAGCTGTCAGTTTCCTAGTTAACTAGCTTTACCTTATCCATAGAAAAGCTGGATAAAAACATAATAAGGAAAAATCTGCAGGAAAGCGCAGTTACTAATTCTGGGAGTCAATAAAGTGGTCAAGATCAACCCAGAATCATAATTAAAGCATTCCTATGGTAAGCAAGTGTTGACTTTAAGGTGCAAGTGGATGCCAACTATCTAGCTAGTGGGTAGGAAATTAATCAAATAATGATTAATTATTTTATGAGTGGGTTTATAATATTCCAACAAACTTAGTTATTTGTTCACCACCTCAACCTATAGTCTAAGAACACAAATTCACCATGGAAATTGAAATAAATGGAAGTCTACCATTTTTAGATGTTCAAATCACAAAGACACCATATGGGTTTACAACACACCAAGTGTATAGAAAAAATATCCACACAGAACTGTAACTTCATGTTGAATCCCACCACCACCCCACTCAAAAACTCAAGGTTCTCAATACTCTAGCAAGTAGATCCTTGAGAATCTCATATAAGGATCAATGGAGGAAGAAAAACTTCGTCTTCTTCAAGTTTTTAAAAACAATAGTTATAAGGAACATCAAGGGATTAAGGCCTTTCAAAGGGCTAGTAAAGGACCTAGGAACAAGGATGGCACTAATGATGATGTTTCCAAAGGTTTTTTCCCTACATCAAAGGGTATGGACAGAATTGCTAGGATTTTGAAGAAAAACAATGGGGCAACCTTCAAACACCTTACCACAATGAGAAACTCCCTTAAGTTTGTTAAAAGCCCAATTGATCCTATGACTCATAAGGGTGTCTACATGTTAATTGCTCATATGGAAGACCTTATGTTGATGAAATTGATCTGTCCATTAAGAACAAAATCCATGAAAATGTCATTGGAATTAAGCAAAATCATAATTGTTCTTTTGCATGAACTACACACTCAAACCAAACAAAGCATCATATTTGCATTGAAGAAGCCAAAGTTTGGCCAATATCAATTACTATCACAATAGAAAATTCAAAAATACAATGAAGATAGAAAAAAAATAACATTAATAGAAACTATAGCTACAAGATTAACCAAAATTGGATTTCAACATTATCTACTAGATAAAAATATAGATCGGCCATTTTAATTTCTTGTTTTTGGTTTTTTATTGTTCTTTTTTCGTATATATTTTTTAGTTTAGTAAGTTTATTCCCAATATTTTGAATAAAATAATTATAACATAACATGTTTAATTTCATTTAATTTATTTTCTTTATATAGTTTTTAATTAGAAATCATATAAATATATTTTAATACAACTTGATTTAATTTAGTTTATTTTTATTTTTATCTTAATTTATTTAATTCTCTTAATTAATGATTTAATTTGTATATAACACTATTAAAAAAATTCTTGGAAAAGAATTAAATTACAATCCAAGATGGCATCTGATCTCATGTATGTAACTAAAGTCAAATGCTAAAAGAAAGCACATGACCTCATTGGAGGTAGCATCAACAATGAAAATGGATATTGGGTTTTTTTTTTACTATTTAGGTTGAAAGCACTTACTGGTCTTGGAGTAAGACTTAGAGTTGCCTCTAATTGGTTAAGAGATCATCTTCCTTGGACATAAGGGTACATGTTAATGGTATGGCAAGAGTGAATGCTTGCACCCTTACACACCACCAATGAATCATTTCAAATAATGTGATCTTCCTTGAATAACAACAATGAATCAACCCCCCGAGGTGTAGATCAATTGGCAACCGTGCACCTGTGTAGGTGTACGGGCTGTTAAGCAAGTCAAGGGTTCAAACCTCGTTGCAGCCTGAGATGCGTTGTGGGGGTCAACGTATTCTCCTAGAGGTTATAGTGGTAGCAATCGGAATCGACCCCGTGTCACGCAAGTACGAAAACGGCTAGTTGTCGATTACTCCAGATACAAATAATAAAAAAAAATGAATCAGCCCACATTCACAAATAATAATTAATAGTAATTAACCCTGATGACTAAACTTTTACAGCTCTAAAAATCACTTCATTAAAATTTAATAATAATTTTTTACCAAAACTTTAATAAAATTAAAATAATAATAATTCCATTACATTATAAAAATATATATATAACAAAAAATATTTACAAATAAAAATCCTTAATCCTTTTTCTCCCTTTTCTTTTGGTGTATTCTTGTTTTTTTTAAATGCTTTTTTTATATATATTATTTTTCAAAAATGATAGTATAATTATTATTAGTAACAAATATATATTTATATAATTTATTTAGTGAAACATAATGGATTATCTTTTATATATAATATCTTTTTTATATATATTTATATAATTTATTTAGTATAACATAATGGTTTATCTTTAATATATATAATTTTTTTATATATTTATATAATTTATTTAGTATAACATAATGATTTATCTTTTATATATAATTTTTTTTTTAAATAGTATAATTATTACTCGTAACAAATATGTATTTATATCATTTATTTAGTTAACATAATGATATAAGAATAAACTTGAGTTAGAGTATAATTATTATACCCATATAATAAATATATATTTATATAATTTATTTAAGCTATACTTCTTGAGTTAGAGTATAATTATTACCCATATAATAAATATATATTTATATAATTTATTTAAATATAACATAAGGATAGTTAAGCTATATGTACTCCTTTCTCGATAACATACATAATAATAAATATATATTTATTATAACATTTTTTTAAGAATAAAATTACTTAAATATATACTTATTATAACATTTCTTTAAGAATAAAATTACTTGTACACTCTTTGTTTAAATTAATCAAACAAACATATGTTTAGCATTATAATGAAAAGTACACCTTAAATTTAATCCAGAGTTGACTAATTCATATTAATAAAATGTCAATGATCAATTTCTCTTCACATTTCATCCTGATGATGGACCATATTGGTCTGGTCTGAAACACCCATGACTCAAAAATAAAAATGACTGATCGAAGAGAGCCCTCTTACAATAAAATTGATTACAGGAAGTCTTGGACTAAGAAAATTAACAACTCAAAAATAAATATGACTAATCCAAAAGAACCCTCTTATAATAAAATTGATTGCAGGAAGTCTTAGGCTCAAAAAATTTAACAGACCCATTACTCCATGCCTCGTGAATTCATCTCGAGAACCATGTACTTAAGTTTATTGCTCAAATTGTTGAGAATCAATTATTTTAATTCTGCAGAAGATTCATGTTGACAAGACAGACAGGCCATAAGCCTGATGCAAACAGATCATAAGCTTGAACAAGCATGGCATTTCTTCTAATTCTGCGTCTCTTCTAAAATGGTTTGTTATTATTGTCTTTGGTGCCTCCAGTGAAAATAATTGCATATATAAAAACTTATACATAACCCTAACAAATTACCCAAAGGTTAATCAATATATACAAGAAAGGGTCTTCACTATCTGATCAAACTTGGTATGATTATGAATCTTTGAAGCAGAATAAGTGGAATGTTATGCTAATTAGACATGGTCCTAGAAAACATCTCTGTATATAGGATTATAATGCTTCTTTCACGTGGGTATAAAACATCAGATTCTTAATCGCTTTGAGGTGATATCGTTTTCTTCACTAATCGGGAAATGCAAATTTCCATGTATTACATTGTCATACATCAAATTAAGTGTATATGCTAGTACTTATTCCTGAAACATAAAATTCAAATCAAAAGTATCTTCACCTTGAAGATATTCCCAAAGATTCCATATCCGCTGTTCAACTATGTCAGACATGAATGGAACTCAGGTTTTGATTAGCATATGCAATTCCCATATAAAGATCATTTTAAGCATAAAGATCAATTCCCCAAAACTTCCCTGGGGTATTGGTGCGTAGTTTGCGATCTATGCATTTGATTGCCTCCATGTCCTCCTTTGAAAGCTCAAAATCAAAAACATCAATGTTTTCCTTCAATCGTTCTACTTTGCTAGACTTGGGAATTACAATTGTATTCCTTTGAATACCCCACCGCAGTGCAATTTGTGCTGCTGTCTTCTTGTATTTCTTAGCTAAATCCTGAAATTACGGAGTTTCTCTTAATGAGAAATATTCTAAGTAAATGTTTAATGAAAAGGAAGAAATGAATGAAAGATACACATACCTGAAGACGTGTATCTTCCAAACAAGACACAGAGCCAAACCATTCTATATTGGCTGTAGCACCTCCAAGGGGTGTATGAGCAGTGACTGCGATACTGTGCTTCTGACAGAACTTCACTAGTGACTCCCTCTGGAAGTAGGGATGTGTCTCAATCTGATTGACAGCAGGCTTTATTTTTGAGTAAGCCAGGGAGTCTCGAGTTAAAAAAATGTCATAGTTGCTGCAAATTAACAATCCAATATATTTTATTAGTAAACAAGCTTTTCCATGCATTCCATCCTGAGTTTTCTAAAACCAAATAGCATGTTAAACTCACTACTGGTTTTACCTGATTCCAATGCTTCGGACCAAACCTGCAGAAACCAAATCCTCCATGGCATGCCATGTCCCCTCCAATGAGACTGTGGTGTCTATGTCCAAAACACCATCTTGATCCAAGGCACTATCAGTTGTTCCAACCCCTGTCATTTTTAAACCATGAATAGTGAACACGTCTTCACAACATTGTGTTTAGTTTTCATTTACTGACTCAATTAGAGGCAGTAAAAAACCATTCAACTTTGAATCCAAAAATTTTAGGAGGATATTACCTGTATGTCGTGTGGCTACAGGAAAATGAATCAAGTACAGGTCCAAATATTCCAACTGCAGATTCTTTAAACTGTCCTTGCATGCCTCAAGAACATGTCCATGGTCTGAATTCCATAGCTATAAAATAAACCGTAATAAATGATACTGTTACAAAAGGGAGGGCTACAGTATGCCAAATGGAACTTAGTCCCTTTACTTAAATTATAGTCTGGAGTCTTTTAAAAGAGATATGGAGCAGGAAACTTCAGTAGATAATGCAATATACCTTGGTAGTGATAAAAATGTCCTCCCGTTTCACCAAGCCTTGCTGAAAGGCCTCCGTGAGTGCTTGGCCAACCTCTTTTTCATTCTTGTAATCAGCTGGAACCATTAAACCATATCCGAATGAGTGTTCTAGTCACAGGATTTCATTCTGGGACAACGTAAAACCTTAATGCAGTGCACTCTATTTCCACACATCACCATTCCATCCATCAAAATTCATGATAAATTTTATGAGTTTTGAGTCACAGACTTGGAAGCAAAATGCTAAAACAAACAGGAATATCTGCTGTTTGAAAATAAGCAAAATATTATCAAACTTGATAAATCCTGAATGCAGTGATCACCATTTGGCATTGAAATTTGGATTGACTACTTACTAATGCAACAACCATAAATCAATTCCTCAACTGAGAGAAGCCCAGTGCCATGAATGAGACAATGGTGCAAATTAAATCCAAAGAACATTTCAAAGCCTTTAGCCTAGAATAAATGCTATGGATGGGGAAGTCATTCAGCAAATCTTATATACAGACTCAATGGAAAAGTTCTAAGACCACCATACTACCATAGCTAATTTGACAAAACGTTATGTTCCAAAAGACAAAAATAAATGTCCCTTCAATTATTTCAATACTGTGATATTTATTCTTTCTATTTCCTGCACAGTAACTTGAAAAGAAAACATAATAAGAAACAGTGATCACCATTTGGCATTGAAATTTGGATTGACTACTTACAAATGCAACAACCATGCATCAATTCCTCAACTGAGAGAAGCCCAGTGCCATGAATGAGACAATGGTGCAAATTAAATCCAAAGAACATTCCAAAGCTTTTAACCTAGAATAAATGCTATGGATGAAGTGATTCAGCAAATCTTATATACAGACTCAATGGAAAAGATCTAAGACCACCATACTACCATAGCTAATTTGACAAAACGTTATGTTCCAAAAGACAAAAAGAAATGTCCCTTTAATTATTTCATTACTGTGATATTTATTCTTTCTATTTCCTGCGCAATAACTTGAAAAGAAAACATAATAAGAAAATCACAGAGAGACTGCTTGCTCAAATGAAAGTTGAACGTGCATGCAATGAATTGCTCTAGACAACAAATTAGACATATCTATCATCAGTAGTGATGCATGAACACTGAAAAATAGGGATTTTGGTCTCTTTATTCCATGGGCCTTAGATGCAAAGAATTCCATATTCTATCTTCAATGCTAGCTTTTAAATAATTAGAAATACTCAACGGGTATTGAGATTTGCAAAGGGTCAACAAGAGAATCTATGGAACCAAATCTCACCCAAATTCTGAAAAAGAACCTCCTCACAAGTACACTAAAGAGAGGTAGGTATAGTGCGATAGAGAGAGAATGCTAAAGCCAAGTAAACAAGTGTGCAAAAACAGAAATGCACAAGTGTGACCAAGAGAAAATGCCAATCACAAGAGAAAAAAGCCAAATATAAGTGCCCTTAGGTTCATCACACTTTGTATAATAGATGATGAAGATCACAAGATGAGATTATACAAATGAGAGCTGGAGTTGTGTATGTATACACAACTCAAGTGAGGCATCTTCCCAAGAAGGGTTAAGGGCCCACATAACAAGAGTATAGACCACAAGTGGATTATTGAGCCTACATATCAACTTTGACTAGGTCAGACTTAATTACAAACCTAGCATACAATAAATAAAATAAAATATGGCATTGGCCATAATTACAAGTACATAATGATATATATGAATGGGTCATGATCAGATGTACATATTACACCAATAATTCCAACAAACCTACCCCCTTGCCTTATGCTAAAAGGGGGGGTAGTCAAGGAGAGAAGTCATTACAATATAAGATTACAGAATTTACTTCCCCCTTTATGTTGAACAAAGAGCCAGATCACACTCCCTGAACTCCACATCGCTCCATTAATCCATCAAAACCATTAATGGCCAAGACTGAGCTCCAAACAGATTTAAGTGGGAGATGTTATAGTTCAACAAGGACATCAAAAAACTGTAGTTCAACAAGGACATCAAAAAACTAAGTAATATCCCTTGGTGGAGAAGATTTCTCTTGATAGTGGCTCAAATGGGTCAGTAAGAAACTCAATTGCATTAAATTTGTCCTAAACATGGTCAACACTATGAGCAAGAAGGGCCTGAGGTGGAGAAGATTCCTCTCAACAGCATGCAAATGGACCAACAAGAAACTTCGTTGCATCAACAAGAGTGGAGATAGCCCACATAGGTATTGGCCTTGACCTATCCAAAGGAAGAGAAACCATTGCAAGTGAATCATGCAAGGTTGACTCCATCTTCATCACTGAATAATGGAGTATAAATGTATCCTAAAAGAAGTAAAGAGACATCTACAAAAGGAAGATTGGATGGGTCATCAATAGAGTTGTCATCGGTCATAGGAGTGTCCAAATAATGAAGAAGCACTTGAGAGAGTACTCTAGAAGTAGAGAGACGACCAACAACATACTATGAAGGACAAGGGTCTATTAAAACAAAAGAAGAATCATCTAGGAAGCATGGTGTTGATAGGAAGCATGTTGAGATCCAAACAAAAGAAGAATCATCTAGGAAGCATGGTGTTGATAGGAAGCATGTTGAGATCCATCTGAAGAATATGCTGAAGGAAGTAATGGGAGATATCTTGGTGGACCATGAGTAGGAACCTCATCAAAAATAGCCTCTATGTATTCACCACCCTATGAGTGATAGGATAAAGGCAGTGTCCCTAAAAAGTTTCAATGTAGCCAACTAGAGTGTGTAGCAGAAGTTTGGAGATCGTGATGGGCCCATGCACTAGATTCAAAGATTCTAAAACGTGACATAGAAAGTTTGCTACCATGACATTTCTCACAAGGAGTCATACATGTGACAACACGAATAGGCATTCTATTGATGATATGTGTTGCACAAACAACTGCTATGGCACTATCCCTAAAACAGAAGCTTCATTTTCTTAGAGTGAAGCATACAACAAACCATCTCCATGATAGCCCTATTCTGCTACTCCATTTTACTGTGTAACGTAAGCAACAATTCGCTAGCAAGACCTACGATATGAGAAATGACTGGAAAGCATGGCTAATATATTCACCTCCACTATCAATCTTGAGACACTTGATTTTTCTATTGCTTTAATTTTGTACAATAGATTTGAACTCTTGGAACTTTCCACGCACCTCATCCTTAGGTTTATTGGGGTATACTGAAATAAAGCGGGAAAAATCATTAACAAAGGTGAGGAAGTACTTAGCTCCCCCTAAGATGTAGCCATAGGCCCATAGATGTCACTATCAATTAGTGCAAGAGATTGATAAGCTTGTCTCACTTTGTCCTTAGGAAAGGACTCTTATGAAGTTTCCCCATTACGTACCCTTCACAAACACCACTAGGTGGTTCAATCTGTGGAAGATCATCAACCATATGAAGTCAACTCATATGTCACAAAGATCCATAATTGATGTGACCGAGATGCTAATGCCATAGCACACTAGTGTCATCGGCATTGACTACCGTAGCAACAATCCCTTTCTCTTTGGGGAAGGAGTTTTTCCCAACTTGTAAATATGATCAGATTCATCGTGATATCCAAAGGCAACCACCTTCAAACCATTATTCATGTCCTTTACAACAAACTAATTTGGCCAAATTGCCACCTTTTCTTGCTACATAATGTCGTAAATATAAAGAAAATTTGATCCAATACCTAGAACATGAAGAACATATTCGAACTATGTTGTTGTCTATAATGAGAGAGAAGGTGTTCATGTTTGATGATATGTTGAGTAGCTCCAAAATCAGCAATCCATTCTTACTAATAAGAAGAGGAACAAAGTGTTGAATTTTCAGCATCAGCATAAACTTTTAAAATTTGCAGATAAACATAAATAGATCAGCAGTGCAGTAAAAATACATTCATCACATCAGTACACATGGACACAATATTTTTCACTGGGGAAACCTTCAAAGGACAAAAACCCCAAAAGCATTAATAGTTCATCCCGTAAATGAGATGGCTTAAGAAATTCTTCAAAAAGTTCCTCAAATCCAAATCTGGATTTTGACCACAGTAACTGTAAAATTCATCTGTAAAAATCAGACTGATAATTTTACCCACAATTTTCAGAATTACAGAAAATTACCAATTTAGGGCTTTCTCAAAAAAAACTGAGATTTTCTCTCTCCTGCCCGAAAATATCAGACTGCTGAAAACTGCCCGAAAATATCAGACTGCTGAAAACTGCCCAAAAATATCAAACTACTAAAAACTGCCTGAAAATATCAGACTGCTGAAAACTACCCAAACATATCAGACTGCTGAAAACTGCCTGAAAATATCAGATTGCTGAAAACTGCCCAAAAAATGAAATGCTAAAGATGGCTGTGCAAAAATGTTGAAGATGGACTTTGCTGATAAAACCCTAGCTGAGGGTTTGAACATAAGACCTGTGAGAGCAAAAGTGTGTGTGACAAATGAGAAGGCTTGATCTTCTTTTATAGCCTTTGTTCACCTGTAAGTGGACAAGATTAGGAAAAATAAAAATAATAATATTTGTATTCTTTTCCTAATTGCACTTTTACCAAAAAGGTACTTTTATTTTTTTTCCTTTGACTTTTATAAGAAGTCCTTATTTAATTTTGTTTTCCACCTGTGGTCCTTTTAGGTGGACAAGATTAAGGAAAGATAAAAATAATAATATTTTTATTCTTTTCCTAATTTCAATTTCACTTTTACCAAAAAGGTACTTTTATTTTTTTCCTTTGACTTTTATAATAAGTCCTTATTTAATTTTGTCTTCCACCTATGGTACAAAAAGTCTTTATTTCTTTTGACTTTTGACTTTGGCATTTTACCAAGTGCCCATGTGGTACTTTTTTTATTTGAAAAGTACATCATCATAAACCAAGAGAGTTATTAATGCTTTTATCTCACACACTGTGTGACACCTATATCTGGTACTAGGGTAAATTAACCAAGGGTAGCTAATCCTTGGAGAAGCACGCCAAGCCCATAGATCAAGGGTCAAAGTGCCACACACATGCCCAGACCTAGTCTAGGGCTTACAGTGTCTTCATTCTCCCAGAGAATGGCTGCTCAGAACTAAGCTGAGTCTACCAGTCCTAGACTGGTCTACATCGTGGTCCCGGACTAGATGTCTACTCAACACAAGGTTGAGTCTACCCTGAGCAAATCTGGGTTTATATCATGGTCCCAGACCAGATATCTACCATTCAATAGAATGGTCACTCAACACTGGGTTGAGTCTTCACCGTGGTCCCGGAGCAGGTGGTCCCATTCTCCGAAGAGAAGGGCTCTCGATGCTGCTCAGAAAATCAACACAAAGTACCAAATGTTCACTATGAAAAGAACCAACATTCTCATCAAAAAATGTCTTCAATGTTTCCTATAGATCTTCCAAGCTCTTCAACTTTCTGAAGGTAAGCCAAGAAAGACTTGAAGGGATGGCCCTCCTTCTAATAGTAGCCATATGTGACCCTTTTCTTCTTGGAGACTTTTGAGTATCCCCCTTTATAGCAATCAGACTCAAATTCAAAAGGGTTGATACAGCCTTTAAATGGGCATGATCTCCAGAGGTAATTCACCCATATTTCTCAAAATAACTTGAAGCCAAATGAGATTAGAGAAAACCTCCTCAAGAGTAAGAGTTACAAGATCCTTGACAAATAAAGTACTAAAGAATACAAGAGTAAAAATCAAAATGTTGGAGAAAGATTATTCAAATCAATATTTACAAGTTATGGATCCGTTTTTCCTTTTCCTCCTGCTTGAATAATGTCATCTTTCAAATTGCTGAACTGTGCAATATACTCCTCAACCATGTCAAAATCACCCATCTTGAGATTGGAGAATTCAATTTCAAGTCAATTGACTTCAGTAGTATTCATCATGCAAAGAGGAGTTCTGGAGGTAACCCAAATCTCCTCCATACTTTTGTTATCCTTAGTATGATGAATGAGATCAAGCTTAGCATAAAGAGTGATCAAACCAAGAGCTTCGTCTTTCAAACACGTGAGGTCTGTTACCTCCTGATTTGACAGGGATATCCACAGGGCTGCAAGAGACAATGATCATCCTTATTCAGATTGACCATCAAAAAACTGAAGATTGTGCTAGTTTTATGCTGAAAGTGCAGCCTTTCTCATCCTAATGCGCTAACATTTTGCATCTCTGCACCTTGGCCTGTTAGGACAACAAATTTTGCAGCTGTTAAAGTATACTAGTA
>LPNX010858752.1:477987-498293 GCA_001517045.1 Pseudotsuga menziesii | reverse complement strand
CCTTTGGCTCTAGTGGCCCTCTTCGACCCAATGGTGATATAATATTGATGCCCTAGATCTTCTATATATGGCATCAGTCTTCGGTTGATTCCTTGACTGTCGGTACCCGCTCGAACCTATAGGAATCACATAGGTTAGCGGGTTGGTCCTCAATGCTAAGCAGAAGAGGACATTACAATGTTGTCTACTGAACTACATCTTCTCCAACACAGTTGAGTTAACAAGATTATTCTCCCTCCTCCACTAGTTCAAGTTTCAAATACAAATGAGATTTGGAGGGGTTCAAATTGCTTGAGGAGTTAATTTTTATCTCCTAGCACTGGCATGTTGATGTTTGTAGCTCAGACAGGAACTTCTGCACAGCTTTAGTGTCAAACATGCAAGTAGTCGTCCAAGTCAAATCTGTTTTGTCATTCACTTATTCATAAAGTGAAAGTCTTATATTTATATTAGCCTTTATATTAGTAATGTGATTTTATATTAGCCTTTCACGACTTAGGATTCAGGACAAAATGTGAGATGTATCACTTGATGGCATCTTATACATCTTATAAATTAGTTCTATTTTCATATTTATGTCGCATTGTGTTTGTTTGATGTTGTTGTTGCTTTAGATGTTTGAAAAAATGAATATTTTTGTATTTTTTTAAGTTTGCCTATATTTTCCTTGATATTGCTGATAAGTTATATTCCAAACCCTTGGTGATAAACTCACCAACACGATAAACAGGACATTGTATATAACTGTGATTGTCGAAGTAGACCACAGTAGGCTCCAACATCTCACCTATCAACTTGCAAACTTAGATGGATTCAAATTTCACAATTAACAGTGGTGGCTACCATGTACTCTCCTCTTCTGAACTCAATGCCACTAATGCTCACTTCCTGTTGAACCAAGATTTATATATCACTAATGAACCCAAATTGAAGCAACAAGTTGAGGTATTCTTCTGGTATTTTTTTAAGTTTGCCTATATTTTCCTTGATATTGCTAATAAGTTATATTCCAAACCCTTGGTGATAAACTCACCAACACGATAAATGTGACATTAGATATAACTCTGATTGTCAAAGTAGACCATAGTAGGGTCCAACATCTCACCTATCAACTTTGCTATCAACTTGCAAACTTAGATGGCTTCACAATTAACAGTGTTGGCTGCCTTGTACTCTCCTCTACTGAACTTAATGCCACTAATGCTCACTTCATGTTGAACCAAGATTTACATATCACTAATGAACCCAAATTGAAGCAACAAGCTGAGGTATTGTGAACTAAATGATGAATGCTTGAAGACCATATCTTTTCGATCATACCTTAATATTCCCATCCAAAAAAAATTCATGGAGGAAAAATTCTACTAACCTACTAGTTCCCTAGGTTAGGGTGGAAGCATTAATACTTGGAATAACGGAGCTACAAAACCCTAAATTGACCTTAGACTTACAAATTCACATTAATTGGGTCAAATAAATGATAATAAAAGAAAAATAAGATGGCATTTAGTCATGAGGGCACATAAGAGGGTGTGGGGCCCACATGTGGCAAGATTCCCCAGTACACTTGGCATCATTCTCTCACCAATTTGAGTCCAAGGTGGAGGGTAACATACTTGGGGGATATGAAGAGGCAATATTCATGGAAATAATCTAGAAAGGTCGAATTGGAGTGGAAGAGGAAGAGGCATTGTGACACTTGTAGCTAGATTCCATGGCATCTATGACAACAATGATGAAGGAATCTGTGACAAGTATGACAATTTCAAACCTGATTGCAGACCTATGACACATCTAACATATCAGGGCTAAACATAGCCACCAAGAGGGCACATAGAGGGAGTTATGGCCAGCCAAGATTCTTAATTCGAATTGGGGAAAGAAGAGTGCAAGAATGAGGAGGACGAGTGTCTCATGAAGGAATCAATCACTAACTCGAGTTGGGTGAGTGTCTTGGAGGAAAATTCGACCTCATGAGTCCACATGAAGTTAATAAAAAAGGAGAATGAGCAAGGAGAGGAGCTTTTGGTCATTTTTACATTTGCACTCTTGGAGAGCTTAGCTTGTCTTTGCACGGTGGATGTTCATCCTCCCTGCTATTGAACCAATTTCGAAGGTGAAAGATCCTTGTCCAAGTTGGTTGGAGGATAGGCCATTCAAGCCTCTTATCAGAGCTTAAAGGATGTGTTTAATGCAGGGTCAATACCTTCTTCAGTTCGAATTCATCTCATAGAACTCTTTCTACTTTTTCTTTTCACATTCTCTTGTCAATGTCCATTATTCTAGTATGGATGGCGCACTAATGGTTGCATAAAACTTATGGAGGGTAATTTTGTGATTCCATTGATGTATAATCAGATGTATGGTACTGTATGGAGCAGTATATTTGAGCCGCAGCTCAAAATACTCATGTATACCATGTAAAAACTATGAGCAAACTACTTAATCAAGCTAGTTTCTCTTATACTTTCTTGTGGACATTTTGGAAAAGTTAGGCATTTGTTTTGTATCAAACTGTCTCTGAAGTTTTGCCTCTGTTAGAGCAGCCCATAATGTACTGTGTATGACCAATTTAATATATGCAAGCCCCTTGGGCATTTGTCAAAGGTTTATGCAACAATTTTCATGTCTATTGTCCACATTATTCAAGCAATGTTCATGTGTTACAATTCTCTGTTTGATGGGGCGCAATAACTAGTCATTGATCATGTTTAATGCTGCGTTTGGGATTTTAATGAAGTCCTTTATCCATGCATAGCCTCTGTTCAGAAATTAGGGAGGGTCGTACAGTGTTTGGGAAGCAAAAAAGTCAATGACTAGTGGAGGGTTTCAACACCAAATTCAATAGTACTTTTACCCTTCTTTCCCCTTTGATTAATGCAAGTTATAAATTCCTCTAGCAAGTGTATGAGTGTGTCTAGAAGATGCATTAGGATGTCATATGACTCCTCAAGCCCTTACATAGAGAATTCAAAAGCCTTTGGGAAGATTTGGGACAGTTTGGGTGTCACTAATTCAAGATTCGAAAATTGGCCAAATTTGAGCAGAATTGAATAACATGTCAAAAGGAGTTTTCTGATTCGACCATTGAGTGTTTGAGGTCTATTATGATGTTTTAAATCCCATAGGGTCCTACCATAGGAAATTTGGAAAGGTCTAGAGGTGTTTGGAACAAGACAAGAAAGACTAGTTTCCTAATTTTCCTAGTTTTGAAACTAGACAAAGTACGGAAGGAGGATGTATGTGAAGTGTTTGTAAAAAGTCCTCAGCCACACAATGTTAAGCAGCCACATATATCATCTTGTCAAGCCAATCATAAGCTCCATATCACTCTCCTGGATCTGCCTCAGTTGTCTCATAACCATGGAATCAGTGTGAAATTCATTGTCAGTGAGGGTTTTGAGAAAGAAAACTTCCACCATCTAAAGTTTTAAGCCTCACTTGAAATATTTTGTGATAGTGTGCCTAATTTAACCAAAAAGGGACATTACACCCTACCTAGACAGATCCATAAATCCATGCAGCATCAACTCACTATCTCCCACATGTCTCAAGCCATAATGTATTGTGCCCTTCAAGTATCAAAGCACACATTTTGCAGCTACCTAGTTAGTCTGCCTCGGTTCAACCATATACTAGCTCAAAGTGTTCACTATAAAATATATAGTAGGTATGGGACAAACCAAATACATCAAAGATCCAATGCACTGTGTATCCACTGAACGATCTATAAAAAAAAATTATATACGGCAATTAATGCAAGTTCAGAAATTTCACCTCTTTACTAGAGGTTTCATGGATCTAGTCTATGTGAATTATCAACCTTAGAGCTGAACTGAAATATAATTTACAGCAGACAATATTTCACTTCACAACAGCCCCAATACACTAGGCAATCCAAGAGAAACAATACCAAACTTATATAAACAAGTTTCAGCCCTTAAGAGCAATATTTTCAAGCATAGACCAGATCTATAAATCACTTTATGACAGCAGATATTACAGCAGTAAATCTGCCCTATTACTTCAAGATTAATGTGAAAACCCTTAACAAATTCAGCCTTATGTCAAAATTAATAAGACATATAAGTGCTGAAAATTACCAAACCATAAAACAATAATAGCTGAAAATCAAATCTGCAATAACACAATTTTGTACGGTTGAAAACTTCAGGTATATGAAGTCCATGTACGTACTCACAGCTTATCACAAGCTGGTACAAAACTACAAGCTCTTCAAAACACTAACTAGGGAAAGCAAGAAAAACCCTAGCTCCACCAAAAATACTCCAATAAGCCAAAGTCACTCTAGCAAGTCCTTGGCCTCATGAAGGGTGTCTCCTCTTCTCCTCAACAAGTATAAATTTGGGTTTATCACCAAACCCGCACTTAATGTCTCCTTAAGGATGAAACCCTAACCCTAGAGTCCAACAATGTTCAAGAAACCCTAGAACCACAAGGCAAGAGAACAAAATACAATGAATATTAAAAAAGAGAGTGTGACTAGCACTCCTATATCTTTAACCCAAGAAAATTAATTTGCAATCTCTCCAAGTCTAAGCTGATATCATCATCTCCGACATCTTGTTCCCAAGATCAAATGCTAGCATCACAAGAGCAATCTCCCAACAAAGATGTCATCTTTCCTCTTCATAACTTCTAGGGTTTCCTCATGAACCCTAGCATCTTACTCCTATAAGACAAGTACAAAGAAAAGAGTACAATGATCATGATCAGAATGACTCTTCTCCCTCTCTTTATATGAGAAGTGACGGGGGTTCTACAAGTCAAGTGGACCTAATCCACTACAAGAACCTTATAAGATGTTCGTAAGACCACACATGTAAAGCAGTCCTCCAAGTGACACATGTCAAGCTCAAAGGAGATGACGATCCACAAGGAAGGCTCCAAGACAAGGGAATTCCTCGTCCAAGGTCCAACACTCCCAATGCTCCCATGCCTCTCCTAGGCCATGTGTTCCTCTAGGTGACTCCACCTACATGATCATTGTCGCAACCTAAGCATCCACAAGTTAACTCCAAGACTCCATGCAAGCATCCAAGCAACCCAATGGTGTCTAGGGCACAATGCCCTCCTCTAGAATGCCAAAAACTCACCCTTCAGTGCAACGTGTTCTCCAAACAAGCAACCTCCTCCATGTAGCCAACCTGTAGAATGTTACCAAGTGGTCTCCAACGCTCCAAGGAAGAATGTCAATCAAGCATCCATATGAGGTCTAGCAACCAATGAATAAGCATCAAGCGATAACCATACACCATGCACTCCGCATTGTGTAAACACTTTTGAAGTAATCTCAAAAGATAACAAGACCTGCCAAATATGAAACCAAGTCAACATGCAACTTTAGATTTGGTATCATAGGAATGGCCAAGGGTTTGTAATCCATCAACTAAAATATCTTCAAGATCTTAACTTTGTACTTTCCTTGCCCTAGGAAAACCTCACCTATACTCTATTGCAACTCCAGACCCAAGAAATAGTGCATCAATCCAAACTCATGTCCCAACGCTGCCTTGCACCATTTATTGAGCTTCTCTAATCTCCCTATAAGTATCCAAGTCATCCACATACAGGACCAAGACAAGCAAATCAAATCTTTCAAAACGATAATAAAGATTGGGATATGCAAAAACTTTGGTGAAGCCCAAACCTAGGCCCTGGGTACTCATCAATTCTGAACTACCAAGCATGCAATACTTGCTTCAACTCGTAAAGGGCTTTATTCAACCCACACGCATGGGTCTCTCACCCATGCACTTCAAACATTATTAATTGATTAATCATTTAATGTATACTTCTTCTTCACTCACACCACTGAGGAAGGTTGTCCTTACAAAGATCTAATATAAGCCCCAACCAAAAATTGATATTAAAAACATCGTAATCCTAATACTAGTGTACGTAGCGATTTGAGCAAAGTTCTCCCCATAGTCAAGTCCCTCTCTCCCAAAGAATCCTCTCACTACAAACCAAGCCTTATGCTTCTATATCCTCCCATCAATTCTGTGCTTCATTATATAGCCACCAACAATCAGCAATTGATTTCCCCTCTAGTCTAGGCACACTCTCCCACACATCATTCTTCATGATGGGGTTGTATACCTCCACCAAGACATCCTACCATACATGCTCACTTGTTGCCTCATGATTGGAAGGCTTTACATCAATGATAAATGCAGTGTTATCAAAATTGGTCGATCAAAGAAAAAGGAATTAAAACCTTGTACCTAAACCCCTCCCATTAGAACCCTAAAACCTTAAACATTAAAACCCTGAACCCTAAATCTAAAACTAAATTCATGTTGTTTTGGTCATACGCACCCTAACTATATACATGAGAAAACTTTGAATATTTGTCTTTAATGTTTGGATTCACACACACACATATATATATAACTTCCCAGCCATGGAGAAATGAGGAAAATTGCAGAAAAACGTGAAGCAAATGCCCCAGCTGCGTGAGGAAGAGAAACACATGGGTAAGGAATGGTTTGGGCACCAATTTCTTGGTGTTTTCTTGCCCCACAAGCAAAAATACGTTTTTCCAAAAATGATGGCTTGCCCCATTACGAAATTGACTGCCATACCTCTCCATTCCCAATGCATTAACTACCTTAACCAACTTCTGGAAGAATTAAATGATTGGGTGCATAAGACAAAATAGGTAGTTGAGAGTTTATGGGCCCTCTCATTGACATTTGGCTTTACACTATTGGCTCAAGGGTTTGAATAATTCCCCCCCCCCCTTTTCCTTGTGAAATCATGCCCCCATCTCTTGTTGCATTGCATAGCTAGTTGTGGGTATTTTATTAAATTACATATTTACATGATGTCTCAATTTTATATTGTGCCTGGCTAGCATGAGAACCATATGCATCGATTTTAATTGCCGATACATAAAACGCTAAATCCATGGTGGGGCCTTGGCCTTGAGCTCCTCACCATGATTTAATAGCGATATTTACATCATGTACAATTTAAATGCAATGGCGTCAAAATCGGGATATTACACTCATAGAATATGAAACCAAAGGCAGATTTTGAGCATTTTTTTTTACAGATTTGAAACATGGTTGATGTGCCATAATGAAACGCCATAAGGACAAGAACATAAACTGTCATGACGAAACCTTAAGCCTTGAAGATGTTGAATTGCTTTTTGGGAAGATCTGAAGATGCTTTGAGGACAGTACTTGGTACAAATTTAAGGTTGATCATTGCAAATTAGAAAAGCATTAAAGAACAATTTTGAAGAAGTGAACCTGGTTGTAGACCTGATTTGTAGAAGTATCAAAGACAGAATTGAAGACAAGGTGGTTGAATGGTTTGATATAGATTTAAAGGCTTTTGACACATATTCCAAGGTTGCTTGAAGCAGATTTGGAGAGTATTGCAGAGCATCGCTTTTAGGCTAATTTGTACCATGTTGGAGCAGATTTGGACGCATGTTTTTGTTGAATATCTGAAGAGCAGTGTTTTGGAGCAGATTTGAGGAAGAGGCTTGAAAATATCCTTATGGACAGCTTGATGACAGAATTGAAAAACACATGTTAGACTATTTAAGGGCTGTTATTTTGAAAATGGGTGACTGTTCTAGCACCCATACCAAGAGCTGATTTGACCACATACTTGAACAGCCTAAGAATAAAAGCTGAGAGCAAATCTTGTAACAGTCAGGGACAGCCTTAACAGCTTAAGTGTTGTGGCAGTTTTGAGCTTTTCTTGGAATGTCTTGACTGTTTGGATCAGCAGAAGTATAAAAGCATGTGAAGGATCAGTGGTAAATGGCTTGACATTGATTCTATATAGCAGCCCCTTGGAGTACACAAGAGTTAAATAATAACCCTTAGGGGGGAAATTGTTGACCGGGGGAGTCACATGTTGAAAAAAAGGATTCCTTTGCCATTGATGTCAAAGGAGGAGAGATAAACAGTAAGACAAGTGCAAGATAAGAAGCATGAAGATAGGGGAAGTTAGATAAGGGGAGTCAGCTCAAAAGAACTACCGTGAAGACAGTACAATCACAGGGGTAGCAAGATTGTTTTACTAAATTGCCATCAATGACAAAGAGGGAGAATGTTGAAAAGGTTGTCAATGATGTCAATATGGCAGAGCTGATGTGGCAGTGAGGATGAATGTCAATGTGATATTGTCATTGATATCAAGTTGTCAAGTTATGATGTCACCTTTGGAGTGTTGTCATTGATGTCAAAGTTAGGATTATGCCCACACAAGCACAAGCAAAATGCCCACACAGGCTTAGTACTTATATCCTCCAGCATCAAGGATTACGCCCACACAGACTTAGCAATTATGCCCGCCAGCATCAAGGATTATGCCCACACAGACTTAGCAATTATGCCTGCCAGCATCAAGGATTATGCCTGCACAAGTACAAGCACAAGCAAAATGCTTGCACATGCTTAGCCAATATGCTCACCAAGACAAGTATGTAACATTCCTGCATGATCTCAAAAAATGCCCGCCAGCATCATAATAAAAATGCCTGCCAGTCTCAGAATATGCATGCCAATCTCAGAATATGTCCGCCAGTCTAGAATGCCCGCCACGCATTGTGTAAAATGCCCATCGGGCATTGGGTAAAACGCTCACACGACACTGAGAATTATGCCTGCATATATGCCCGTCGCCAAGACAAATATGCTTGCCAGACTCAAAAAATGCACATCGAATATGCATGCAATTGTCAATGATGGTCAAGAGAATGATTTCATGCTTTCAGTAATGAAATCCTTTAATTACAGCCACGATATCATTCATAAAATTGTTTAGGTGACTAAACCAATGTATTAGGAACCTCATTGTCAATGATGGTCAAGAGAATGATTTCATGCTTTCAGTAATGAAATCCTTTAATTACAGCCACGATATCATTCATAAAATTGTTTAGGTGACTAAACCAATGTATTAGGAACCTCTACCACAAATTACTAGTTGACCCTATAAATCAAAAGAATGATGTTTCTTGTTTCTACGAAATATACAAGTCGGCCTTATTAGGATGGGCTCACAAGTGCACTCAAGACCCTACGAAGATCATATAAATCTATAATTGGTTTGAATATTGGTGTGTGGAAAAAAAGAGAAGTAAGCTAATCCAAGGGAAAGAGCACATCGAACATGAATTGTG
Organism: Pseudotsuga menziesii; assembly: GCA_001517045.1. Lineage (NCBI taxonomy): Eukaryota > Viridiplantae > Streptophyta > Pinopsida > Pinales > Pinaceae > Pseudotsuga > Pseudotsuga menziesii. Next base: position 489,121 of record LPNX010858752.1, on the reverse strand, counting down.
AAGGCGAAATTCTAGGGTAAAAATATAGATTAGAGAAACGATCTGTGGCAGGGCTCGAGGTCTATCTTTGGCAAATTCAAAGGACTGTTTAAGCTCAGATTTCAAGGACAAAATTTGAAGTATTTCTCAAGGGCTATTCAAGAGAGATCTGAAGTTTGTTTAAGGGCAGACTTGAAGTACCTCTTGGGATTGATATTGGACAGATCTCATAGCTGATTTGAAGAACATTGTTGAGAAATGATATCATAGTCAAGGACTGTTGAAGACAGTTTTTGAAAGAGTGTTGTGAACAATCTTAAGGACAGATTTCAAGAGCTTATTTAAGGACTAGCTCAAGGCTAATCTTGTGCTACTGTTGAAGGCCCTTTAAGGGCATGTTGAAGATCAGATTTTTGAAGAATGCATGTAGGTGCTTGTGAGACTAGGGTGGCAAGGTGGTGCAAGGAAAGATTGATTTGTTGCTCAAGAGAATTGGTGTCCTCATCCATTTGACAGGTTGGTGCCTGCAGAATTGAACCGGTGCTTAAGAGGATTGGTGTCCCCATCCATCAGACAGGTTGATGCCTGAAAGTGCAAGTTGGTGCTTGCTATGAGTTGGTGCTCATAAGAGGGATTGGTGTCCCTAACAAAGTGGTGTCTACAAAATCTGTGAGTGGGTGCTCACATCATTATTGAAGATTGGTGTCTCCTGCAAATTATTGTAATTTATGGTTTTATCAATTCATTAAATTGAGTTTCCATATAAAGATTCTAAGTATTGTGCTTTAATACTGATGAATGTTTAAGGTTGATAATGTTACATAATTAATGAAATAAAATTTGGTTAAAGTGTATGATATTGATTCACCCCCCTTCTCAATACCACTTATGTTCCAACAGCTCATCAACACCATGTAGTTAAAAAACTTCTTTGGAGGTCTGCTCTCCCTGATTAAACTACTAAGAGCCTCAACCTGAGCATCCTTCATTGTCTACGTGAAGCATCAAGGTCTCCTAACAGAACTGGTAGGAGCTAGTGGCTCCTCCTCTACATCTAAAAGTTGTTACCCCAAACTAGAAGTCATTGGTGACCCTGGCTCAACCTTTGGAGCTTCCTACTCCTCATCTTCTATCACTGGAATCGGCTCATGAGACTTCCTCAATGCAAAGTCTTCCTCAAACTTTACATCCCTACTTACAATTGTCTTCCTCTCCCCTACAATATAGATCTTGTAGGATTTTGAAGTCTCACTATAACCAACAAACAAACCCTTCTTGTTGGAGGGCTCCAACTTGGTCCTCTTCTCAATTGGTACATGAATGCAAACTAGATAGCCAAAGATGCGAAAATGACACACCTTTGGCTTCACACCAATGAATGCCTCCTCTGGTGTCTTGTCCCCTAAAATCCTACAAGGACACCTATTTTGAATGTAGAGTATTGCATTGCATGCTTCTGCCCAAAGAAACATCGACAAATCCTAGTCATGCATCATGGCCTTAGCAACGCCTATGATGGATCAATTCTTTCGCTTTGCAATCATGTTATGTTGTGGGTCATACGAAACATAGAACTTGCTCTTGATTCCTACATCCTTGTAGAAATCCTCAAAATCATTGGATATATACTCACCCCCATTGTCCAATCTCAAAACGTTGATCTTCTTCCCTATCTAGTTCTCCACTAGAGCTTTGAACTCCTAAAACCTAATAAAGACCTCATCCTTCGTCTTTAGGAAGTAGATCGAAGTTTTGCTAGAGAATTCATCAATGAAGGAAACATAGTGCATGCTTCCTATGATTGATGCTACTAACATTGGCCCACACACATCCGAATGCACGAGATCTAGGATCCTGTTAGACCTGTGCTCACTGCTTGGGAAAGTAGTCTTGGCATGCTTTCCAGAATGCACCCTCTACATACAACCTGCTGCTCAATGTTAAACTCTAGAAAACGTATGATAATCTCCCTCATAATAGGCAACACTAGGTGATGTAGGTGCCCCATCCTCTTGTGCCATAACTGGCACAAGTTATTTGTGTTATGCACTAGGGATAAAACTAGTTCACTCTGTAACCTGTATAAATTACCTTCCCTTACCCTAATCACCTGAGTTGATCCTAGGATAGACTCGTTTGTCCTATGAGGACTTGTTGGTTCTTGAACTCTACCACATAGCCCTTATCTTCCATGACCAAAACTAAAAGCAAATTCTTCGCAAGATCTAGAACAAATAGCACATCATCAAAGTCTAAAGAATTACCTAATTGGAGTTGGAAAGGAATGGTACCTACTACCAACTCTTGCTACTAGATACTTGGCATCATCACCAAACTCAACCTAAACACCAAAGACGTGCTCTGTTAGACTTGAAAAAACTTTTCACGTTGATGGCATATGCCTCGATGCTCCACTGTCAATGTAGCACACATTCTTCAGAACTGTGCTGGAAGAAAGGCAAGATACCAAGAAATTCTTCTCGAATTTGGAGACAAACTCGTTCATCTGAGTTTCAAATGAGGGTGCTACCTAATTTTGATGTTGCTTCCCTTTACCCTTCTTCTTCTCCAAACACTATGATGCATAATGGTCATTCTTACGACATATGAAGCACTTGATTTTACTCAAGTCCTTACCTAGTTGTGAGGCTAACTCCTCACTCTTCATCTTACCTTTGATGGGTTCTTTACCTTTTATGCTGGTTGTGGAGCCTAATCTTCTTAATTAAGAGATGCTATTGTTTAATTGTGTTTGTACCCCAATTTTACTGTACACTCGTTGCAGAATTGTTGTACCCATGGTATTTTCCCATGGCAATTCCCCTATAAAAGGAAAGCATTGTAATTTGGCTATGTATGGTATTGTAGCATTGTAAAACGATCTTTGTGATTGTGTGAGAGAGATTGTGCGACAGTGAAGAGAAAGTGCAACGAGGTTTGTTGTAGGTTGTATCCCTTCATTTTGTTGGACGGTATAATAATAAAATGACTGGCAATTTCTATGTGGACGTAGCCCATCTTGAGTGAACCACGTTATATTGGTGTCTCTCTTGTAATGTGTTAGTGTGTTTTATATTTGCATCTTGTTTATTGTTATTGCTCTACGATCCTGTTTTTCTAACATTTTCCTTCTTTGTTTGACCAATTAGAGCATAGTCACTGTCACCTCCGTAATTGTTGACATTGGATTTTGTTACCCTTCAAACTAGCAATCTTAAATAAGCAACGCAATGTAGACTAAATGCTAGTGATTGGTAAGCATGTAGGAGAAGTCTAGGCGCAAATGTCACCACAGCCTAGCCTCTCAACTTCTTTGAGGAACTCCTAAACCCGGGGGAGAGCCCTTAAAGATACCTACAAACACCAAAACATGTAAATACCTTTCTACAACCTTGTTACCAGATCAGTGCCTTGTATGGACTCCAACAATGTATAAAGAAGACAACTAGATCTAAGTGAGGAGTTAATTCAACTATCTTGATCACTATCAGTTAATATCAGCGTTTTAGCATAATGAAGACAGATTTCCAATTTGTATTCACCCACAATTAAAAGAGCAGAGATATAACAGCAGTTGTAATTTAGGTTCTATCACTTAATGCAAGGAATATCAGCACCAAAAATGATTTACTAGTCACAGAAAATTCGAACCAATGATGATGACAGTCAATTGAACAAGGGGAATTTAATTACCCAACCAAACCAGCAAAAAAGGTCTGTTCAAATTTGATTTGATAGTCTGTTGTAAGTTAAGTTCTACCACAGTTATGTCAACATTGAAAATGCTTGAAAGACCACAAAAGAATTCGGCCTTGAGAGGATGGAATATGAATAAGGCGAATTGGATTAACCAATCAAATCTGCAAACAAGTTTTGCCCTAATTTGTTTAACAATCAGCAGAAAATTTAGTTTTTGCAGTTGCATGCATCCCAATGTGGCAGATTAAGACGCCCTTAAAGATTTGTGGATAAATCCACTAGGACACACCTATTTGGTGAAGCACATTTACCAATTTCAAAATATTTTTTTTACTTTTGAAATTTTTAGACTTTTTAAGGTTTTTAGAAATTTTCATCTTTTTAGGGTTTTATGCATAAAATCGCAGCAAATAAAAGACAATTAAATTGATGAAAAGAAGAGTAATTTTAGTGACAAGCAAGGGGATATGATTTTTGTCTCAATCCCTATGGCATTGATAGATCAATGATCAACATCCCTCTCTTGAAATGTCCTTCAACACTTGCAAGCTAGGGCATCACCTATGTAATATCCCAAATCCTGATATTTTCCATTCCTATGCAAATATGCTGATACAACCGGGCATGCAAACTGGCATGCAAAAATCCCTATTTTATAGCAAAAATTAGGTTTAGGGTTTGTGAGATAGAATGAACACTTACCACTGATAAGCTAGCTGGACTGCTCCTGAGAGAGTATGCAAGCATCAAGAACTGAATCGGAGATGGACTGATATCTTTTGCTTCTGGTGAAGCCGCAGCAGCAAGAACCCCAGATCAAATCAGGGTGACGTTTTCAGTGAAGGTGTCCGATGGAGCTGCTGATTTGCAGGACTGATAGCCTTCTTGTGCTGGAGAGAATGCCTGGTACATGCAGAGTTTCGGAGGTCTCTAGGCAGGCTAGCGAATTGATCCAGAGAGACGGCTGCTCATGCCCCCCTGATTCCAAAATAGCTGATAACTGCTCCGGATGAGCACGGTCGGATCTGATAATCACCGGGTACCGAAGTAAGATGCCGATGATGAGAATGGTGCCTGAGTTTCGAAGTAAAACTGAGATCTAAAGACCCGGCAACTGATTAGGGCTTTCTGGCTGAAAACCCCCCCTTACGGCTGCACACGTGTCCCTGCAACAATCTACACCGTATACTGGATAACTATGAATGAATGTATGAGCAAATGGTGAACCTGTATGGCTTACCCTGAATGAGACTAGGGCAGATATTTCACTGCCGAAACCCCGCTAGTTGAAGACGTCGTCTCCAACCCCAACTGTTGTGCTGCTATTCAAGAGCTCCTAAAATAATAATCATCAAAAGTGAAGTCTCCTTTCGCTTTATCCTCCTTTTATAACTTTCAACTGCGAAAACCCTAATCTTTGACCTAATTAGGTCACTTTATCTTCTAATTTGCAGTTGACTTGCATGCATGCGCATGGATACTTAAATGAGTGCATGCATCATTAAATAATGCTTGGATGGCATGCACAAAGGTGGCCTTTGGCCCCGGTGGCCCTTCTTGACCTAATGATGATGCCCTAGATTTTCTATGGATGGCATCAGTCCTTAGATGATTCCCTAACTGTCAGTAACCGCTCGAACCCACAGGAATCACATAGGTTAGCGGTTTTGGGCCTCAGGGCCTAATCGAAAGAGGACATTACAGTCCTCCCCACTTGAGATTGCTTGTCCTCAAGCAACTGCAAACTGGGATGCTGCAATACCTGTTCACCTTCCCAGGTGGCATCCTCTGGCGGTAGTTCTTTCCACTGAACCAAGTACTCTCTGATTAACCTGTTCCTGAGCTTCCTTTCTCTAGCCTGTAAGATCCATTCGGGAATCAATATCAGCAGTCCTCCATCATCTAAAGGAGGTAACTCTGTAGATGGAGCAATGTGTTGCCCAAGGGTCTTCTTCAGGTTAGACACATGGAACACATTGTGATTCTTACTTTCCTGTGGAAGTTCTAGTTCATATGCCACCTCTCCCACCTTCCTGATTATTCTGTAGGGTCCATAGAAGCGAGGTTTTAACTTTTCAGCTCCTTTCTTCTTAAGCGAAGACTGTCTGTAAGGTTGGAGCCTTAAGTATACCAAATCCCCTACCTCAAAGCTCTGCTCAATCCTGTGTTTGTCGGCATACAACTTCTGTTGATTCTGGGCTGTTTGTAAGTTTTCCTTCAAGCTTTTCAGAATGTCTTGACTGTCCTGTATCCAATCCTTAGCCTTAGGAGCCCTACTATCTCCAAATGCCAAATCTGCATAGTCCAAGGCCTCGTAACCATATAATGCCTTAAAAGGAGTCATCATAATAGACATGTGATAGGTAGTACTGTAGCAATACTCCCCTAGGTGTAGCCATTTGATCCAAGTTCGCTGCTGCCCTGCTACATAGTTCCTTAAATATCCTTCGATCCACTTGTTGACTATTTCAGTTTGTCCATCGCTCTGGGGATGATAACTCGTACGGGTAGCCAGTTCGGTGCCCACTAATTTGAATAGTTCCTGCCAAAAGGCACCTTTGAATCTGCTATCCCGATCACTGACAATGGTCTTAGGTAACCCGTGTAACCTGAAGACCTCCCTGAAGAATAACTCAGCTACTTGAGCTGCCGAGTAGTCTGATGATATCGAAAAGAAATATGCAAACTTGGTCAGTCTGTCAACTACTACATATAAACAATCTCACCCTTGGACCTTGGGCAATCCTGTAATAAAGTCCATGGAGATGCTTTCCCACTTCAGTTCTGGAATAGGTAGTGGCTACAGTAACCCTGCTGGATGGATGTTCTCAATCTTGTTCTGCTGACAGATGCTACATTCTCGTACATGCTGCATAATTTCTCCGTTGAGACCCTTCCATGAGAACCTCTCTCAGATATGCCTGTAGGTCTTCAAGAAAGCTTGATGCCCTAATAAAGGAGAATCATGTGTTGCCTGAATGATCTTTTTCCTCAATGTGGATCTGGGACGAGGTATATCTTGTTCTTGTAATAGATGATGTCCTCAACAATCATGTACCTATCATCCTGAATTTGTCCATCCAATAATTCGCAAGCGAATTTATTTTTGGAGTATTCTACTAAGAGAAGTGCCCTCCAATCTGTGGATATACTACTAAGAGATAATGAGGCGGGACGCCTGGATAATGCATCAACTACTACATTATTCTTACCTTTTACATGCTCGATCTCGAAATCATAGGCTTGTACTTTGCTAACCCATTTCTGCTGTCGCTCATTCAGTTCCTTCTGCTCCAGGAAATACTTGAGGCTGTTATGATCGGTTTTGATTTTGAACTTACTGCCCACCAGGTACTATCTGAATTTTGTGAGAGCATGTAAGATGGCTAGCATCTCTTTGTCATATATGGAGTAGTGGCGCTCGTAGTTCTTCAGTTTACGGCTCTCAAATGCAATATGGTGATGGTTTTGCATCAACACTGCTCCTAACCCTTCCCCTGAGGCATCACATTCTACTACAAAAGGTTGTGAGAAGTCTGGTAATGCTAAAACTGGACAGGAACTCATAATAACCTTTATCTCCTTGAAAGTTTTATGTGCTAAGTCTGTCCAAGTGAACGCTCCCTTCTTTGTGAGATTTGTGACGGGTGCTGCAAATTGGGAGAATCCTTTAACGTACCGTCGGTAATAAGTGCACAGACCCAAGAAACCTCTCAATTCTGTAACTGTTTTTGGCACGGGCCAATCTCTAATAGCTCGGATTTTCTCCATATCAACCTGAACTCCTTCTGCATTGATTATGTGTCCTAAGTACAGCATTTCCTTCATGCCAAACTCACACTTGGACATTTTCGCATAAAGCAAATGTTCTTCTAAAATGCTCAGTTCTTCGTCCAGGTGTTTCAGATGCTCTCCCCATGTTTTGCTGTAAATCAGGATGTCATCAAAGAATACTAGCAAAAACTTACATAGCTGTGCTCTGAAGGTGTGGTTCATGCATGACTGAAAAGTGGCTGGAGCATTGGTAAGTCCAAAGGGCATGACCAAAAACTCATAGTGACAGCGAAAAGCGGTTTTGGAGATGTCTTGGTCCCTTACCCTGATCTGATGGTATCCCGAGCGAACTTACTGCCCACCAAGTACTGTCTGAATTTTGTGAGAGCATGTAAGATGGCTAGCATCTCGTTGTCATATATGGAGTAGTGGCGCTCGTAGTTCTTCAGTTTACGGCTCTCAAATGCAATAGGGTGATGGTTTTGCATCAACACTGCTCCTAACCCTTCCCCTGAGGCATCACATTCTACTACAAAGAGTTGTGAGAAGTTTGGTAATGCTAAAACTAGACAGGAACTCATAATAACCTTCATCTCCTCGAAAGTTTCTGTGCTAAGTCTATCCAAGTGAACGCTCTCTTCTTTGTGAGATCTGTGAGGGGTGCTGCAAATTGGGAGAATCCCTTAACGTACCATCGGTAATAAGTGCACAGACCCAAGAAACCTCTCAATTCTGTAACTGTTTTTGGCGCGGGCCAATCTCTGATAGCTCGGATTTTCTCCATATCAACCTGAACTCCTTCTGCATTGATTATGTGTCCTAAGTACAGCATTTCCTTCATGCCAAACTCACACTTGGACATTTTCGCATAAAGCAAATGTTCTTCTAAAATGCTCAGTGCTTCGTCCAGGTGTTTCAGATGCTCTCCCCATGTTTTCTGTAAATCAGGGTGTCATCAAAGAATACTAGCAAAAACTTACGTAGTTGTGCTCTGAAGGTGTGGTTCATGCATGACTGAAAAGTGGTTAGAGCATTGGTAAGTCCAAAGGGCATGACCAAAAACTCATCGTGACCATAGTGACAGCGAAAAGCGGTTTTGGAGATGTCTTGGTCCCTTTCCCTGATCTGATGGTATCCCGAGCGAAGATCAATCTTGGAGAAGTATTTAGCTCCCCGAAGCTCATCCATGAGTTCGTCAATTCTGGGGATGGGATACCTGTTCTTAATGGTCTTTTTGTTGAGTGCTCGATAATCGATGCACATTCGCAGTGTACCATCCTTCTTCTTGACCAATACTACTGAGGATGCGAAGGGGCTAGAACTGGGCCGAATATATCCAAGCTCCAGTAATTCTTTGATTGTTTTCTCAATCTCATCCTTGTATCTTTTGGGATGCCTGTAAGGAGTGGTGATGACTGCTTGTGTCCCCTCCTCTAGCTCAATGATGTGTTCAAAGCCTCGGTCTGGAGATCTACCTGATGGAAGGTCTCGAAAAACCTTTTCATGTTTCTGTAGCAAGGTTTGAATGTCACTTGGGTGTTGTGTGTTGGTCTCTGGGGGCTTCCTAAAGGTGACAAAACATTCTGCAGCCCATTCTATATCATACTATCGGAGTACTGCCTCCATTCTCTGTGACGAGACCGGTTTTGGGGGATAAGTGTTCATGCCCCTCAAAACTACCCGTTTGTCATCTGGCCCCTGAAATTCCATTTGCATTGCCCTGTAGTCTGTAGTGTATTTCCCTATGGAATAAAGCCATTGAACACCCAATACCATAGTTACATATATGGGCGATATATCGCGAGTCAATGGAGCCGGCGATATATCGCCATCAAAATATCGCGATATTTTCCCGATTTTTCAATATATCGCAACACATTAAAATATCGCGATAAATTCCAAATATATCGCGATTCGATGGAAAATATCGATCTGCTCATAAAAAATTAGTTTTTTTCGCCATAAAGAGGCCACGGATGGGTTTTTCCGGTTCATTTGGACTTTGTGGCTTGGAGGAAGTGGAGCACTGACGTCTTGGGCGATTTTCTACAAGAGAGGAAGGGGGCAAAGGCAAACCATCAAGCTTCCATTGCATTTGCCATCTAATCAAGTATGTATTCTTTGAAGTTTGAACTTTCATTCTTTTTTTTTTTGCTTGAGATTTGTTGGTTAATGTAGATTTAGTGTAGGGTTTAGGTTTAGATTTAGTGTAGGGTGTAGATTTGCCATTACAATCATAGCCTATAGGGTTTTATCCTTTTAGTTAGGCCACCCTCCATTTCTTTGAATGTTTTAATTATTTCATTGTTTTCAAAATTTTAAAGAAGAACATTTTAAAATTTATTCATTTTTGTTTGTTTGTTGTGGCATAGGTAACACAATGCCAAAGCCATTGGATCCAATGTGGGAGTATGGATAGCTAATTGACCCTAATAATCGACAAAGGTTGAATTGCAAACTATGTGGGAAGAATATTTCTGGTGGAATTAGCCGCTTGAAATACCACCTTGCCAAAATTGTTGGGCATGAAGTGGATGTTTGTCCTGCTGTTACCCCAGAAGTGATACGTATTGCAAACCAATCCATTCTTGACATGGCTAAGAAGAGGGACGAGAAGGAGGAATTCATAAATGAACTTGCATCTAGAACACAGTCACGAACCATGGGAGCCACAAGTGACATGCATTCCTTCTCCTCATCTACATGACCCCCACATTCCACTGTGCCTTCTTCAACCTCACCTTATGTGGCATCGTCCTCGAGGCAACCTTCTGTTCGAACCATGCTCAAACAAAGGGAGAAGGAAGAGGCAGATAGAGTTGTGACAAAATGTTTTCTATGGGGTGATGTGCCTTTCAACATCGCCAAAAACAACCCCTACTATCATGCCATGTTTCAAGCTGTTGGCGCTGTTGGTCCAGATTATAGGGGACCTTCCTATAATGATTTGAGAGGGAGACTCCTTGATGAGGAGAAGATTGATTGCACCCGGAGATTAGATGAGCTCAGATAGTCATGGGCAGCCACCAGTTGCAGTGTTATGTCAGATGGATGGCCTGATGGGAAGGGCGAATCCATTATCAATTTCTTGGTCAATTGTCCTAGGGGGACAGTTTTTATCAAATCTATCGATGCATCTCCCTATGTAAAAGATGCACACTTATTATGTGATTTGATGGATAAGTTTATCCAAGAGATAGGTCCACAATATGTTGTCCAAGTCATTACGGACAACGCTGCCAATTATGTTGTTGCTGGGAGGATGCTTATGGAAAGGTATGCAAGCTTGTATTGGACTCCTTGTGCTGCCCATTGCATTAGTTTGATGCTAGAGGACATGGGAAAACTTCCTTGGATCAAGGAAGTCATTGATTCAACTCGGAGTGTGACAAAATATATATACAATCATACATATGTTCTGTCACTCATGAGACGCTTCACGGGAAACAAGGAGTTGATGCGTCCTGCAATCACACGATTCGCCACTTCCTTCATTTCTCTTCAGTTTATGCATAAGGTTATGATGGAGTTGCAGCGGATGTTTCTTTCTGATGAGTGGGCATCTTGTGTCTATAGCACCAAACAAGATGGGCAAGCCATTGCTCGAATGGTGCAATTTGATTTGACTTTTTGGGCACGATTGGAGGAGGTATGTGCCATCAGTGAACATTTGGTAAATGTT
>LPNX010858752.1:309615-469967 GCA_001517045.1 Pseudotsuga menziesii | reverse complement strand
CCCCAACCACTTCTGATGACTAGTATCACTTCAGTTAACTTCATCGAAGCTAATTGGAGTTAGTGATGCGCTACCACCTACTGATTGGCATGCAGTGACATGTGTCTGAGTTACATTCAATTAGACTCAATCATCTATTGCACTCCGATTCAGTTAGGACTTAGTGAGAGTCAGTTATGGCTAGATTAGTGGTTAACTAAGTGTGTCTAGTGTTGCTGACATTCAGTTAAGCTACACCCATCCATGCAATTCGAATGACCTCCTAGAGAATTCGAATTGGCTTGGCATTCATGCATTTTGCATAACATTGTATTGTATTATTCATTCTTTCATTGATTATACAGAGCTGCAACCTCCTATTGCAATACCGTTACATCATTTCATGTGTAATTTGTCATTGAATCACTTGTGAGTTTTTAGTTTGTCCCAAGATTGTGTGACAGAATTAATATGGTATCAAAGCCACGGCGGGACGAAGCTCTATTCTTCAAAAACGTGATTTTTGACGGATTTTGCATGCAAAATTGAGCAAAAAGCTCAAATTCCAGCATTGCACCAGAAGCAGAAGGTTTACCACTTAATACCCCAAGTTAAGGAATTGTTGATCAAGCTTGCTTGATCAATTATGCTAGTGTGATGAAAACCTGAAATGTGCAGGTTGTTCAACCTTACGGTGACTTTTTTGTGTTGATTGCAGGATTTTTTACAGGTTCATTGCATTCGCTACAGTAGAAGTATGGATTCTTCCATAGAATTCCTAACTTCTTTCAATTATCACCAATGGAAGGGATTTATGGAGATCCAGCTACGTGCTAAAGGACTCTACAGAGTCACTATGAACATAGAGGAAGAGCCTAACCATGTTGTGGACAAGGCTACATTCTTTAACAAAATGGATGAAGCTTTTGGGTTTCTGTGTCTCTCTATCTCTAAGCACCTTCTAATCCATCTCTCGGGATTGAAGACTCCGAAAGCAATTTGGGACCAACTTGCCTCCCTGTATGACAAACAGGATGATTTGAGGATTTATCAGCTGGAGAATGAGTTGATTTCTCTTCAACCTGGCAATTTCGAGACTCTCAATGACTTCTTCACAAAATTGAAGTATCTAATCCTACAGTTGAAGCAGTGTGAGGTGAAAAAGGAGGATGATCAGCTCATCCTCGCCATTCTCTCAAAACTTGGTGTCGACTACTCTGTATTTGTTTCCACTTTCCATTCCGAAAGTTCACAACCCCTAGATGGAATATGCCTTCTCTCAATGCCTTCATTGAGTTCCTAACAAACGAGCATGACAAGCTTGTTCAGATGGGGATCATTCAATCCTCAAAAGATCAAGCCCTATTTGCTTCGGGGCCCAAAGATCCGAAGGGGAAAGGGAAGAATAATCAAAAGAGTAAATTTGAAGCTCCAAAACCTAAAGAAAAGATCCAGCAACAAGAAGAGTCTTCGGGCTCGAAGAAACACAAGAACAAAGGAAACCATGGGAAAGAGAAATTCAAGTGTTCATATTGCGGGAAGGGCTTCCACCCTGAACATGCCTGCATGAAGAAGAAGCTTGATGAGATGACTTCTCTCCTCGAGAGAAACAATATCAATGTTCCGGAGAGTGTTCGAAAGAGAGATCACCAAGATCGGGATACCCAGCAAGAAAGAGGACATGCTCTCATGGCAAGCACCTCAAATCCCAAAGCTCTGCTCATAGACTCTTGAGCTTCGAATCACATGATGGCAAGCAAAGATTCCTTCTCTTCTCTGGACACCGACAAAAGCATTCCCATCCACATGGGAGATGATTCTACCATTATTTCGAAGGGACAAGGTACAGTACATCTTGAACATGGCAGTTTTTTCAATGTTTTGTATGTACCCTCCTTGGCCTCCAACCTCCTGAGTGTATATCAAATGACTCGTACCGGAGTTCCCAAGAGAGTAACCTTCAGCCCCAATGATGTAGAAATCACTGAGATTGCATCCGGTAAACTTGTTGCAAAAGGCTTAGCAAACCATCATGCAAAAGCCTATGAGTTTTCCCATTTTCTGGCGGATGCAAAGCCCACCGCTTTTCTGACTCATGGAAATGAGGTCAGTAGACTATGGCATGAGAGATTTGGTCATTTAAATTTCAAATACTTGCAGCAACTTCAGAAAAAATCCATGGTTGAAGGCCTCCCAGTCATCAAAGCTACCACCGGAGTTTGCAAAGGTTGTATTGTTGGCAAACACCCTGAGCACAAGTTTGATCGGGGAAAGGCAAGTCGTGCATCAAGTATCTTAAGGCTGATTCATTCTGATATCAGCGGATCGATGCCCACCACATCCATGAATGGATCTCGATATGTACTCACCTTCATAGATGATTTTTCTAGATACACTTGGGTTTTCTTCATCAAGAAAAAATTTGAAGTTTTGGAGAAATTTGTTGAGTTGAAAGCACTAGTTGAGAATGCCTATGGAAGAAAGATTAAATCTCTGAGATCTGATAATGGAGGGGAATATATCAGTAATGAATTGCTGGAAATATGTTTAGACAGTGGGATCAAGATCCAACATTCCATTCCCTACACCCCTCAACAAAATGGTGTAGCGAAAAGGAAAAATCGCTCTCTAAAGGAGATGACCACATTCATGCTGGAAGCAAAAGGATTGGCTGCAAATTTACGGGCTAAGGCCATGAATGTTGCTGCATACATTCAAAACAGAGTACCTCACTCCTCCATGAAAGGCAAGACACCTTTCGAAGCCTATTTTGGACACAAGACAGATGTGTCAAATTTCAGGGTGTTTGGGTCCACTGCATGGGCCTGAATTCCGCATGACAAGAGGAAGGCTTTGCAACCGCAAAGTGTTGAATGTTTGTTCATTGGATATCCAGAAGAATCTAAAGGATTCAAGCTGCTGAATATCAGAACAAAACAAATTTTCATTGAAAGAAGTGTCCAATTTGAAGAGCCTCTCCAAGAGGTAGAACTAGTCAAGGAGAAATCTGCTGAAATTCCCTCCTGTTCTGCTCATTATTCGGATGGTGAAATTGGGAGTGATGGCTCTGATTTTGCTGATATGATGTCTGATATCAGTCAGCAACAAATATCAGGTTCATAATCAAATTCTGAAGTGCAAACACATCTCCCAACTTGGGCCAAGAAGACACTCTCTTCCGCAGGGGAAAACATTGGAAATCCTGCTGATCCAAGAAGAACCCAATCTGATTTTCAAAGAGAGGGTATTGCTCTCTCTTGTCACGATGCATTACTATCCGAGACCTGTTATTTAATGATTGGGTCAGATCCTAAGTCCTACTACCGTGCTCGGAAAGATCCGAGATGGCAAGCTGCTATGGACGAAGAGTTTAATTATCTTCGAAAAAATGCTACTTGGGAGCTACTTTCTCTTCCACCTGGGAGGAAATTAGTTCAATGCAAGTGGGTGTTTCGAACAAAGGTTGTTGTTGATGGCACAACCTGCAAATATAAGGCAAGGTTGGTTGCAAAAGGGTTCTCCCAAGTCCAAAGTGTGGACTATCATGAGACCTTTGCACCGGTGACAAAGATGGACTCCATCCGCCTAGTTTTGGCCATTGCGGCATCCAAGCACTGGGAGGTGCATCATATGGATGTCAAGAGTGCCTTTCTACATGGAGACCTGCATGAAGAAATATATATGAAGCAGCCCGAGGGGTACACATCAGATCCTTCTTTGGTTTGCAAATTGTTGAAATCATTATATGGGTTGAAATAGGCCCCAAGATCATGGTATGCCAAGATGGATGCCTTTTTGCTTTCACAAAACTTCCAAAGGTGTAAATCTGATCCGAATGTGTATCTACAGCAGTATGATGGTAATTTACTTATCATTGTTTTATATGTTGATGATCTTTTGATTACAGGAAGCACACTTGCTTCCATTGCTTTCATAAAAACTACTCTTCATGATGCATTTGAGATGAGCGATTTGGGGCTCTTGAAGCAATTTCTGGGGCTTGAAATCTCCTAAGACTTTGATGGGATAATGGTAACTCGGTCTAAATACATATCAGGCCTGTTAATTAAGTTTAACATGGCTGAATGTAAGGCTGCCCCATTCCCTTTCCTCTCAGGGATCAGCCTTGAAGAGGGAAGAAACACTCCACCAATGGATTGCACAATCTACCGACAGCTGATTGGTAGCTTGCTTTACTTGACACATTCACGGCCTGATATTTGTTATGCCGTGAATGTTGTATCAAGATACATACAGCAACCTCATGACCTGCATTGGAAGGCAACCAAGAGGATCCTTCAGTACATTCAGGGCACAAGATCCTACGACATTCACTATGCTGCAGATTTTGAGCTAGAGTTGGTTGGTTATACAGATTCAGATTGGGCAAGGGATTCCATAGATCGAAAGTCCACTTCCGAGTATGTCTTTATGTTTGGTGGTGGCCCCATTTGCTGGTCTAGCAAAAAGCAGGCCGCCATTTCATTGTCTTTAGCAGAGGCCAAGTACAAGGGAGCAGTGAATGCTTGCATCCAAGCTGTTTGGTTGCAAGGCATCCTTTCAGAGTTTGAGATTGGTAGTACTTTGTCCACAGTCATATTTTGTGACAATCAAAGTGCTATTAAGATCTCCACAGATCCAGTTACCAGGCAGAGGACCAAACATGTTGAGATACACATGCACTACATTAGGGAGTTGGTGCATGACAGGACCATTGTTCTGCAATACTGCCCTACAGATGAGCAAATTGCAGATATCTTCACCAAGAGCTTTGCAGAGAAAAAGTTCACTTACTTTTGTTCACTGTTGGGGGTGAGTTCATCAGGGTGATCAGTTTACTTCTTCAGTGTTCAGCTTGACGGGGGGGTTTCCCACTGGGTTTTCCCTCTTTCTTCACTTAGCTTTTATTTTTGAGCATTGTTAGAGTTACATTTTTGTACAGGGTGACCTATGGCCTTTGTTGTCGGGGCCCTAGCATTTCATGCATTTTATTTTTACTCCTCCTAAGTATAGCTTAAGGGGGGGTGTTGGAGTCATTTACCCAACATACACACTTATTTGGTCAATTTTGGCCTAATTACACACTATCCTAAGTTTAATTGACTAAATTGACATCAGCATGAGCACACCCACGCCTTCCTTCAATCAAGGAGGCCAACTAAGCCTTCTCCTTCAATCAGGAGGGCTAACTGGGCTTCCTCCTTCAATCAGGGAGGCTAACTGGGCTTCCTCCTTCAATCAGGGAGGCTAACTGGGCTTCCTCCTTCAATCAAGGAGCAATTCTGGGGTGAACTGAGTGTCATAAGTGCACTTAATAGCTAACTGATTGTTGTTTCACCTAACAATCAGTTAAGCTGAGTTGCAAAGGCGCCTCCATCATGCAATTGTCTATTTTGGGCTTATTGGGATGAACTGGAGTGAATGAATGCGCCCCCAACCACTTCTGATGACTAGTATCACTTCAGTTAACTTCATCGAAGCTAATTGGAGTTAGTGATGCGCTACCACCTACTGATTGGCATGCAGTGACATGTATTTGAGTTACATTCAGTTAGACTCAGTCATCTATTGCACTCCGATTCAGTTAGGACTCAGTGAGAGTCAGTTATGGCTAAATTAGTGGTTAACTAAGTGTGTCTAGTGTTGCTGATATTCAGTTAAGCTACACCCATCCATGCAATTCGAATGACCTCCTAGAGAATTCGAATTGACTTCGCATTCATGCATTCTGCATGACATTGTATTGTATTATTCATTCTTGCATTGATCATACAGAGCTGCAACCTCCTATTGCAGTATCGTTACATCATTTCATGTGTAAATTGTCATTGAATCACTTGTGAGTTTATACTTTGTCCCAAGATTGCTGTGACAGAATTAATACCCATAAAGTTTCAAATGGAAGTAGATTCACATGACCACATACACACTGTACAAAATGATGCCAAGATGGACCAAAGCCATTTAGACTAATCCAAACTAGCTCATTCTCTTCTACCTTGTCACTAACTACATCTAGCTGATCTCTCAACTATGTGATCTTCATCAAATAGCTAGCTACTATATCGGTCTTGCTCATGCAAGTACCAATCTGCTTGTTCTTTAAGAGCATTCCCTTTACATGTTCTCACTTTCATACAAGGTGACCAAAATAGTATGCATTTCCCCAGTCATTGTCTTCTCCGCAATGTGAGGAATCAGATGATCCTTACCAAATCAAGAACGATTTTTTTCACTTTGACCAATTTCTTATTATGCTCAACCAACTCCCTGACATCTAAAGGAGGTACAACATCCTCCCCCACAAGGTACCACGATTCAACTTCTTCCAAGAAATTCAATAACTTGGACTTCCATGGGTCAAAGTTGGAAATGCCCTCCAACATTTGATGATCTCAAACACCATGGCTGGTCATGACTGCATTTCTTCAAACAACACAAAAGGATGAACAACTAAGATCAAACACAACCTTCCAATTATTGGAAGATTCTGAGCATCTCACCTCTCAACCCTTCTCAAGTACGAATCTACTTCTTTTTTGAAGCTCAGGCATCCCACCCCTCAAACCTTCCCACAATTCCCTCTCACAAGGTGCAGTCCTATCCATACACGAATTCCTATAAAATTTCAGCAAACGTGATATAATACCATGCTAGTTTTCAGACCATGGAAAGCAAATTTTGCACTTAGAAAGAATAACCTAAATCCTAGATAGTTGAAAACTTGAAAGCTTCAATGAAAACAGCAAATCTAAGTATGCTGATCTACAAACACATACTATTTAGTATTTAAACAGCAAATACACAGATCTGAACTCTCAATCGCATCTATCTTCTATTGAATATTTAAAGAATTTGCATTGCAAATTCACAATAGCTCCAGAAAACTCACTAACCAACATAGTAGTGTACACTGCATCTCCTTTACAAAATAGAAGAAGAGGGAGGAAATAACGTATCTGGATTGTGGTCACAAGCATGAAAAGCTCAAGGTGACTCAGTCAAACCCTAACCCTAGTCTGATCACCTAGTGCACCCTAGTTGAATGGATAAGAGTGCCAAGAAAGTGCACCTCAACTGGAAGACAAAATGCAAACATGCATCCCCTTCCTTGAAATCAGCTCCCTCTACCTAAACTTGATACTTACAAGCATGAACACCCTAGCTGAATAGAGATCTACGTCCTCCTACTAAACATAGATAGATCATGTATGCAGAAATAAACTCACTCTGCACTGAACTAAACTCAACTGAAGCTGAACAAGCTAATAATGGAACTGCATAGTAAAACTGGAAATTGACTAAGATTGGCTGAAGGGAAGCATGTGCCCTGTACTCTCCTACATAAATGCGCCAATCCTCCATTCTTCACTGTGCACAGAAACCAAGACAAACTGCTGCCATGAATGTTCTGTACGGATCTGTTGAATGCCCCATTACTGCTGCTGTATGGGATTGTCATGAAGGTGCCCTGATGCTGCTGTAACTGCGGACTGTCTGCACTCTAGTATAGTGGAGAAGACTGACTGGTTACCAGAGGAAAAAAATCTAACATCTTAGGCATCGGAGTAGAGGCCTTTGTGAAATGTGTTATTGCAGGTAGCCTGGAAGAGACTATTTGGGCCAAGAGCAGTGTCCATACAATTACTGCCTTGGATTTGGCCTGAGTTTACATCCAAACCTTCTCAGGAGAGTTTCTGTTTAACATACTTGTTTTCTGTGTTATGTGATATTCAACGAGAAGTTATTCCTGTTAAGGTTTACTTCTGCTCTTCGAAGTGTGTGTTCAGTTGTGATCTCTGGTATTTCGGTGTTGTTACTATTGTTCATCTCTTTATTGTCATTCCTCTTAATTTTTAGATCCATTAAAGCTTTTGCTACAGCTGCTGCCTTGTTAATTTCATATTTTGGGTTGATTTAGGTTTCAAATTTTCAGATTTCAGTTATAATATCAAAATTCTGGGTTGACTCATAACAACGGTAGCGGATTCATATAAGATTTTTCCAGATTACAGTTCCGAATATAAAAAAGGCTCATAACAATATAGGTACCTAATAGGCATGGAGTTACCTTTTAGCTTAAAGCTTTCCCAACTAACAATCAAAAATTTAGAATGCAACCCATCGGTCTCTAGACGAGACCACTTCTACTCCTAACGCAAAAAAATTCTACCGATCCTAAGCATCGAACTAAAACACTCTGTCCCAATCAGACGAACATGATAAAGCTAGGCAACAAAATAATTTGTCAAACCAGAGGAACAGGGCAAGGGCTAAAAAGTGTAAAAAACCCACCTCTTGACTGGATGGATCAAGCAAATATGCCCGATATTTATCCCAGTTGTATGGGTAACCGACATATTCCATGGAGAATGGAAGAGCAGTGCATCCAATGGGTCAAATAAGGATCCAATACCAAGGAAATACGAATCCAGTAAATAAGGAAACAAAGGAAACGTAGTCTAAAATGACAAGAACTAACCTGCACAATCGAAATGACGGTAGCCCATGTGTAATGCATTGAAGATAAGGTCCCTTATTTTGTGACCCTCCATTCTCCACACTCCGAGCCCGATGATGGGCATTTTGTGGCCATTATTCAGTGTAATTGCAGCAGCTTCTCCTGACATTGCTGGAACAAAGAAAAAGATGCAAATGTGCTATTAAAACAAAGTAGAGTAGGACAGTGGGATACAGGGAGTGATCTTCAGGAATGTGTTCAGTGTTCACTTCTTGTATTGGCCTAACACCTCTTAGATTTTCAGTGATCGGACGGCCAGGATCTCGTCAAGTTTAGGCACTGTGCCAGGTATCGAAGATCAAGAATATTGTTTTTTAAGGAATATACGGAGGGTTGAAGGAAATTTTATCATGTAATTTTGTTTTATGTTTCGATGTTTTTAAACATAAAAATGACATTTTATAATATGATCCAAGAAAGAAACGAGAGAACATGTTATAAAAATGGGTTACTTTTATGTTAAAATAAAATAAAAGTGGATACATTAAATGAATTATATTTTTATTTTGAAGTAAAATTTGAGAAAGTAAATAAAAATGAGTGTAAATTTATTTTAAATTTGGATTTACTAATTATTGATAGACATAGGTTAATTCTTTTTTATCTGAATTTTTTTACATGTTAAAAGATTTACACCTTAAGAAGTTATATAAAAAGAAGTATATGTCGGAAATATATTATGATGAAAAAGCTAAGGAATTCAATGATTTACGACTAGGAACCTTAACTATGGATGAGTTTGTAACCAAGTTTGTGAACTTACAACACTACATAACGTATCTAAGGGAGGAAAAAGCTAAGGTTTATAGATTTATCAGTTGTTTACCCCGAGCTTATAAGGAAAAGATTGAGTTTGAGATGCCTAAGAACATGGATGAGGCAATCAGAAAGGCTAAGTTGTGTTATCATTTATTTAAATAAAGATAAGAAATAACAAAAAATTGGCAAAACAAGAAAAATGAAAAAATGGATCAGCCTAAGAAAATTTAAACCCTCACCTTTTAGAAAAGGAGCAAGAAGTCATATTGATAACAATTACAATAAAATAGGTAAAACTATTAGCAGTGGCATAAAAGGCAGCGGTACCTCTAATAGTGGATGGAACAATGTTGCTAAAGAGGTTAAGTGTTGGGGTTGTAATGGACCACATCTATACAAAAATTGCCCTCGTATTCCCAATAAGAAAATGGCTCCTATAAACATGGTACAGGAAGCTTCTACGGTTAATGATATTGTTAGGAACATACCAAGAATCAATGCTGCTTTGGAGGATAGGCAAGCGCATCATCAATCTACGATGCTGGAAGTTGAAGGTAAATTTTCAAATACATTTGTTTCCATACTTATTGATTCTGACGCTAGTTTGCGCTACATAGCACCAAGAATACTTGGAAAATGTAAACTTAGTAAAGAAAAGCAAAAAAATGCATGGTTGGTACAATTAGCGACGGGAATGAAAAGAAAAGTTATTGAAATAGTTAAAGATTGCAGATTAAATTTCAATGGCTTGGATACTACAATAAATTTCAATGTACTACCGTTAGGATCGTATGACATCTTGATAGGTATGGACTGGTTGGAAGCTCATAGAGCCATTATTGATTGTTTACATAAAAGTTTTGATTACACTAATGAGGAAGGTAGCATTCACACAGTAAAAGGAATTTACAGACCTATAACTACACGACAAATCTCTGCTGTGCAATTAAAAAAATGTCTCAGAAAAGGGTATCAATTGTATGCCATTAAGTTTAAAGATTTGGAACCTAAAAAATCAAAATCAGTATTAGAACAATTATGTTATCATGTAAAATGGCACTTCTCCGTCCAAGTACTGACATCCAATATGTCGAGACACAAAAAGACAAATTGGATTGAAGTAGCCAAAACACTATAGATGGGCATGACTGATGATACATCATCTCCTGACCAGCTGAATATATTTTTATTTGGACATAGGGTTGCACATGTGACTATTTCCACAGCAACCCACGTGTCACACGTGAGTATGTGAATTGCAACTCGAGTGTACATTGGACACACGAGTTTCCTTAAAGAAAGGAGCGTGTCATACGCGACTTGCCTGTATTAATACTCGGGTGTACCTTAATTTGAAGTTAAAAAATATAAATCACGATTAGTTGAGATCAATTGAGCCCTTAATCATAACTATCTCAACTACTTCAACCCTCCTAACCTTCGAAACCTCTCTATTTCCCCATGTATAAATAGAGGGCTTGGGATGGGGCTAATCAATCATTCTTAGAAGAGCAAAGTTATGCTAGTGGTATGCCTTCAGACATCTTGGAGCAGCGTAACTCAATGTCCTTGGTTTGCAGAAGGAGTACTTGTTTCATAATTTGGGTTGTAATCTCACCATTCTCAGTTTATTAATAAAGAAAGTTCTTCTTCCAATATTGTGCACTCTTGTATATGTTGATTATTGAATTATTTTATAATCTTATTATGAATATTTCTTTTCATTAACCATTGATATATATATAAGATATTTGCGGAAAGAACTTGTTCTTTGCAGGTGATTGGAGAAGCCCTGGAAGTTGTGGAAGCAACTGGAAGAAGAGAAGAAAAGGCTTGGATCAACCATCATAAACCAGGTTTGCAAAGTTTTCTTCTTATTCTTTTTTCAATTTCTACATGGATGATTGTCTGCAAGTGTAGTTTAGTAAGTTGGTAACCCCAGAGACCCTAGGTTATAAGGGTGTGCTTTCCTGAACAACAGAATAGGCAACTCCACTGGGGAGTCCAGCATGTTGTGGGTCCTTCCTTTAGGCTCCCTGACCAGTCTTTGAATCTTTTTTATTTTGGTTGTGTTTTGTCTACTTTTGCCTTTGATTTGTAATTAGGCATGTTCAAAGCCTGTCTGCTAGTATATTTTTCTTTGAAAAATTTTAGCAGCACACGCGGGTTGTCTTATAGATAGTCGCGTGTTTCACCTTGTACACACAGGTTTCATTCTGGACAGTCGCATGTCATACGCGGGTTGTCTTTATAGACAGTCATGTGTTTCCTGTAGCTTTCTCTGGGTTCATTAGGGTTTGTTGGTCCCTGTCTTTTGGCCTTTTGATTGCTTGTGAGGGTTCTGTTTTGACATGACTCTATGAGTCTAAGGTTTGTACATTGCATCGTTCACTTTATTTTCCTCAAGTTTTTGAGTTTTTTTGTTTGGATTTCTTTTATTAGTGAGTGTTGGCAGTCCTCCTACTTGGCTTTGTGGGCTCAAATGCTTGTGTTCTAGGTCAATGATCAAGTCCTTTGAATACTTTATGCTTTGTACTATTGTTCGCAGTCTGAGTTTGTCATTCTCCCTTTTATGGATCTATTAAACTTTTGATTTTGATAGTTTCGCCAAGTTTAGGGTTTGTCCCATTTTTCCCTTTGGTTGAAGTGGGTTGCTTTGGGATCTTTTTGCCTCATTTCACTGCTATATGTTCAGATTAGTCAAATTTGCTCAAGTTTGCAATTGTTTGCTTTAAAAATTTTGAAAAGAAAAGACAAAATTTTATAATTTTTGCATTAGGTTGCATCTAGTGAGCTTTTTGTTGTTTTCAAGAAAAATAAAAAATTCAAAGTCGTGTAGTTTCTCATGCTTAGTTTAAATTCATTAGCTTTCATTTTACAAGAAAAGAAAAAGAAAAATTGGCTTAGTAGTTGTGATTTGCTTTGAAAATTTCATTTTTACATTAGTTTTTGCTTTCTTTTGCCGAGTCCATAACACCATACAAGTTTCATGCCATTACCTCTGACTAATAACAACCAATTAAAAATAACGACATAATTAAAAATTATTAGTAAGCTTTTTTTAGGCTCATACACCAACTAGCTTAGGCTAGACTTGTGGACTAGGGAGTTTTAACTGTCCATAAGTACTTGACTTCAGACGTAGTTGGCCAATCACTAGGTAAATCCTCCTCTATATTGAGTGCATCTGAGAAGCTCCTCTCACACGGGAGTTAAGCACGAGGCCGCGTGAGGACCTGGACTGAGGAGATAACCCTCTGATTCCTTGTTCAAGCATAGATCAAGATTTTTACGCATCTCGGGATCTTGTCAATACCACTCTTGGGCCCCGTACGGTGCCTGTGTTGATAGGGTTTCGAGCTTTGCTACCTTGCCCATGTATACGAATCAGGCTTGCGACTGTCCCCCTAGACTCTAAGTAAAGTTGCGGTAGCCTTTAGTCTCTTTGACATTAGGGATCATACACAGTTATACCGGAAGGCTATTTCTAGTCTACCTTGGATGGGCTTGGAAGGTAACCTCAGTAGAAGGTATGGGAGGGCAGTTGGGTGATTCCTCTGCTTGTGCCTAAGAACATCTACAGGGACGCCAAGTAACCATCTATCAACTTTCTTCTAGAAGGCATATGTTATACATGTTTGTCTGTTTGGATTTAGGAAATTTTTAGTGAGTGATGTGTGGTTTGTTTGTACTTAGTTTTCCTTTAGGTGTGTGCGAGTAAAAATTTTAGCTGTGGAGGACCAACCTCTTTGTAGGTCACGAAGGTTGCAAAATATTCCTCCATCTGATACAGTGGAGCCTCCACTGCACCCTCAAAGGCGAAGACTAGGTGCTGACAGTTCATTTGAATCAATAGGAGTTAGCGAAGTTCCGGGTGAACTGGAACTTAGGACTAATCAGGTTGATATGATTGCAGTAGATATTGAAGACTTGCAGGTTGACGAGTTTGCAAGGAATTTTAACCCGCCTCTTACTGACTTAAGCAATCCTGTGATCATCCAAGTTCTTTCATTTGATTCACCTGTTATTAGTGTTCCTGCAAGCAACATTATGGCTAGCTCTGGAGAGGGTATTTCTATCCCCACTTCAGCCATTTTGGTTGGAGGAGTGCCACCTCCCCCGGTTAGTACTCCAAGACCAAATGCACCTACTACACCTTTATCACCAAGTAGTCGGGTGGTCCAACCACTGACTTCCTCTAATGTAGTGTGTCCTTCTAGTGGGGTTGTCACTGGGATTCCCAGTGCGCCCTTTGCTTTACCCTCTTTTATGCATACTGCTCAGAGTGGTCCCAGTGGATCCTCATCGTTTGTCCAGGGTTTCCAGTGTAATAGGGGGCACATTCCCCCATCCACTCCCTATGTAGGTACTACACCTACATACGTGGGCATGCAGTTTGAAAATACAAATGCTTATGGCCAAGGTTTCCAGACTTTGGTTTCGGCCCCATTCACGAGCTCTCCCTTTTCGCTTTTTAGCAAATGGATACATGCTCTTGTCTTTCAGACCCTAATTTCATCTGGGGTGGCTCAAACCACCTATACTGCACCACACACAAATAATTCACTGGCTTATGGATGGAATCTGTTTCAAATTAGTCCAACTACTTTACAACCAGCGGTTGGGGGCAACCCCACCTTTACGTTTGGGAACCAGGGGGCAGGTCCTTCTACATCCCATACTCATGCTTTTCAAGCTCCGATTAGGCCTAAACTTCCCTTCCTCGCAACTTTAAATTTTCCAGACTTGTCCAAGTTAATGAATGAATCGGTGAGGCATAGTGCCACATGGCCACCTGTTCCTAGCAAGCTACCCTCGGACATTCCCAAGTTTGAGGGAAAAGCTGGTGAAGACCCAGGTGCCCATATCACCACTTTCCACTTATGGTGCTCTTCGAACTCACTGAACAATGACACCATTCGATTGAGGCTTTTCCAAAGAACCTTGACTAGTGTCGCAACAAAGTGGTATATTGAACTGCCCTTTGTTGCTTTTGATAGTTTTTTGGACTTAGGGAATGTGTTTCTTAATCACTTCCAGTGTCTTGTCCGATATGATGCTGGCACAGACCTATTGTCGGCCTTTTGCGCATATCTCAGTTCATATCCAAGAGTGGTCAAGACAGAAGATGCTTATCAAAGCCAGCATCCCCTCTGAGTTCTTGTTAGAGTGGTTCCTAAAATCTTTATTGCCTTATATATCTAAGGATGTATCCACTTCGGGGGTGACCACTGAAGAAGAGGCCATCCTCAGGGCCCAACAGATGGATTTGATATATGCTCAGTTTGGGATATTATATGAAATCATAACTGAGGCACCGCGGTCTACCCATAGTGTCGAGAAACCCAAGCCTATAACCCATGCCGATGGTGTGGTCGGTTCAGTTAATTCTCCTACTGTAGAGTCACTAGCCAAACATCTCCACAAGTTGTCAGTGAAGCAGTTTACAGTGGAGGCAGCAAAGGCTGCCACCCCCTCCACCCAAAATGCAAATGTTTTTGCACAAACATCTCAGAAGGGCAATCAACAGCCCAGTGGGAAAAAGAAGAAAGGGAAGAAGGGTGAGGGAAATCAAAATAAGCCTAAACCCACAAATAATGTTGATGGGGGTAAGAAGGATAAGAAATAAGCGAAATTTCCGTGTAAGTTGTGCCAAGGAGATCACTTAACTTATCAATGCCCTCTTATTGGCCAAGCTCAGAAGTTGCTTAAAAACCATCAACCGACTGTCCTGAAGGATCCATTTCCCCAAGGACAGAACACAACTTCTGCTTTTAATGTAATCGGGGGCACCCCTAGTGCCCCTATCGATCAGAACTATATCAGCATGGTATGATCTAGTGCCTTGCTCCATATGAGAAACAAAAATTATGATATGGATGCTCCTGAGAAGGGTAAGTCTGTTGGTGAAACCTATAACCCTCTCACGATCGAGAAACCTATTGACCTAATTCCTAGAATACCAGGTGTATTTAAAAATGCATTTCACAATCCTAACTCTAGGGTCGCTTCCAACTACTATGTGGTTGAAGATTTGGCTCAAACTCCTTGTGCAATGTCTGCATTGGAAGTGATTTAGAGTTGTCATGCTCAGAGGGATGCCCTTTTGGCAGCTCTAGTTAGTATGGATTCCTCGAGATTAATGGAAAAGTTCAATCTGTCAAATGTTAAGATGCACCTAATGTATCATGTGACTTTGTCAGTAAATTTCGTTCATGGCGGAAAAACCATTGGACGTACAGTTGTTGATGAAGGCACTTCCACATGTGTTGTCTCTTTATTGCTGGAAGGCTTTAGGTTCCCAGGAGCTAGTTCCGTCAAATACCTTGCTTACTGCTTTTGACGGGAGGTCTTTCCGCCCGCATGGTATCCTACTAGCTTTTGAGATTAAACAAGTAGGGAAATCAATGTCTGTTGAAGTTGAGGTGATTGATGCTCCTTGGGCTATGAATTTCTCCGGGTGGTTGTGTTTTTGCACGACGAGAAGTTGGTTACTGTTGACCAACTCAGTTTCACTTGGAGGGGTCGTTTGGAAACTAATGAGTCCACTGTGCCATTAGTTGATCAGATTAGGCCGGCTAATAAGAGCTTGGGGGCTCGAATGTATCCATCATTAATGGCCACATTTGATATCCCAGCCCCGGTAAATTATCGAGGTTCTACAAGTGTAGGGAAGTCTATCATGATGGTTGTCGATAGAACAGATCCTTGGGTACTTCCTTCCCGTTATGAACCTGAGGTGCCCTTATCGGCAGTGGAAGTGGCTTATCAAGCTGTTGTTAACACCACTATTGATCCCATCACAACTCCTTCTTTAGTCTCAGAGGAGTTGGGAGAAGCTTATCTGCCTGCCTGGGCAGAGAACTCTTTGTATTTTGATGACTGCTTAGACATGGTTTTACCTTTGGATGAAGCCATTTTGGAAGCCATGAGTGGGAGATATCAGATTTGCAAATATCTTCACCATAGGTTGTACTTTCTTCCAGAGCTGAGTAGAATTGAAAACCATGAGTCCCACGTGAAGACGTTGATCTGCCAAGTAATCCTTTGCCAAAGGAGGGAATTTTTGCCGAGGGGAATATGGAAAATATTTTTGTTACTATCCCTATCAACATATTCACAAACCTTGACGTCGTTGAAAACGTGCATATCGGTGCAAACTGCTCTCCGGAGGAGATTTCTATATATACTGCCTTATTTAAGGAGTTTTGCGACGTGTTTTCCTAGCCATATGAGGAGATGTCAGGCATTGATCCATCGATCGTAGAGCATAAAATCCAAACCTATCGTGATGATAAACCGGTTCGACAAAATCTTAGACTTGTTAATCCGCGCAAAGCAACAGCCATTAAAGCTGAAGTGGAAAAGTTGTTGAAAGATGGCTTTATCTACACGATTGCTTTGACAAAATGGGTATCCAATCCCGTTCCCATTGATAAGAAACAAGGGACATTACGCGTATGCACTGAATTTCAAGACTTAAATAAAGTGTGTCCCAAGGACAATTACCCCACACCCTTTATAGATCAAATCATTGATGCTTGTGCAGGTAGTGAAGTTTTTCCTGTTTATGGATGGTTTTTACAGATATAATCAAATTCAAATCAAGCTGGGAGACCAACACAAAAAGACTTTTATTTGTCCATGGGGTACCTTCACGTACAAAAAAATGCCCTTTGGTTTGAAAAATGCCGAGGCCACCTTTCAGGGGGCAATGAATTTTGACTTCCACAACATTAAGAACATTTGAATCGTACCTAGATGATTTGTCTGCTCAATCTCATAAGAGGATTGACCATCCAGATCACCTTCGCTTGATTTTTGAACGATGTAGACATTACAAAATACGCTTGAATCCCCACAAGTGTGTTTTCTACGTCTAGTGGAGATGGTTACTCGGGTTTATAGTGTCAAATAAAGGAATTCAGGTGGATCCTTTATAAGTAGAGGCCATTGTAAATCTACCTCCTCCTCGGTCTCAAGCAACTTTAGAGTCTGTAGGGGAAATCTAATTTCCTTCGACAGCTATGCCAAGATCACGAAAGGTTTCATGCACCTACTGAAACATGACACTCCATTTGTATGGGATGAAACCGCATAACTTGCTTTCGAGGCATTGAAAAAAGATTTGATGTCGGCTCCCTTGTTACGTCCACCAGATTACTCTCGTGATTTTATATTGTATCTGGTTGTGTCAGAGTCGACCATTGGGGTAGTATTGGTTCAGGAGGATGACAAGCTCCAAGAGCATGTTGTCTATTATCTCAGTCAGGCATTAGTTGGTCCTGAACTTCGATACTCCCATGTTGAGAAGTTAGCTTTAGTAGATGTTTATGCTATGCAGAGGTTACGTCACTACATCCTACTAAGGACCACTACAATGGTGGAAGATGTTAATCTCTTTCAATATGTTTTGTCCCAACCCATAATCAAAGGGAAATTCAATAAATGGATAGTCATTCTCCAAGGGTTTGGCCTGGATTTTTAGTCTCCCAAATCTAAAAAGTCCTTAGTTTTTGCAAATCTTATTGCAGAATTTCCTATGGAAGAGAATGTAGTGGTTGAAGAGGACTCATTCCCAGATGAGTACATCTTTTTGATTTCCACCTCCGATCCTTGGTACAAAGATATACTTGTCTATCTTCAGACTTTGAAGTGTCATGAGTCCTTCTCGAGGGAAGAGCGGCATAAACTGCGTATACATGCAAAAAACTATCTAATCATCGGTGATACTTTATACCGTACAAGGGGTAGATTATGTTTTGCGTCGGTCCCTCACCCACTAGGAGGTTGAGAATGTCCTGAATGATTCCCATAACGGAACATGTGGGGGTCATTTATTTGGGTTAGCAACGACCCATAATATTTTACGTGTCGATTATTTTTGGCCCATGATCTTTAAAGATTGTGTGGAAGCTCTCAAGCACTGTCATCCGTGTCATCTCTACACCAGGAAAGTGCAGTCACATCCTGCTCCATTGTTTCCCATCGTCGCGGTAGGCCCCTTCACTAAGTGGGGGTTGGATTACGTGACATGCAACCCAGCTTCGGCTAGGGGGCACAAATATATCATTGTCTTTGTTGGTTACTTTACTAAGTGGGCAGAGGCAATGCCTGCCTTTAAAGCTTACGGTGAAACTGCAGCGTACTTTGTGTTCATCCAGATCATTACTCTTTTCGGTATTCCGAAGGAGATTGTCACTGACCATGGCAGTCACTTTCAGAATAGCATGATGACCAAATTGACTACTATGCTAGGGTTCAAGCAAGATCACTCAACTAGCTTATACCCACAAGCGAATGGTCAAGTAGAGGCAGTCAATAAGACCTTGAAGACCATCCTTAAACGTACCATCAATGCCAGCCGGTCAAATTGGCACATTATGCTATATCTCGCACTTTGGGCATATTGGACTAATGTTAAGACTGCCATGGGTTTTACACCCTTCCAACTCATTCACAGGGTGGAAGCAGTCACTCCGGTTGAATGTGAAATTCCATCACTTAAAATAGCAATTCATGTACTCCCTGACACCACTAAATTAGAAAAATGTTTGCTACATTTGGGAAATCTAGATGAATGACTCAAAGATGTGTTAACGACAAATGAAGCTCATAAGAATAGGGTTAAAAACCAATACGATAAAGCTGTTAAGTCTAGAATTTTCTCTAAAGGGGAGCTTGTCTTGCTCTGGGATTAGGACAAAGAACCCCTGGGGGCAGGGAAATTCAAATCCATGTGGTTAGGTCCCTACATTGTGTCAAAGGTCTTGAAGAAAGGGGCGTATGAGTTAACTAATTTTGATGGAAATAAGTTGCTCGAGCCTAGAAATGGGCTCTATCTGAAGAAGTACTATGCCTAGGCTTGGTGCTTTTTCTTGTATTTTTATTGTATGTATTTTTATGTACAATAATTAGTCGGTTAGTGTTTCTTATACCATCTATTGGTTGTTATAGATGTCATTTGAGTGGTTCGTAGGTTTTGCGGATGGCGTTAGTCATCATACTTGTAACCTAGCTTCAACCGCATGGGTCATCTATTCACCCTCAGTACAGCTAGTTGCCTCTAGAGGCGCTTGCTTGGGTCCTACTACTAATAATGTGGCCGGATATAGGGTTGTTATTGAGTTGTTATGGGATGCCTTGTAAAGTGGCATCACCTGGTTAAAATTCAGACTTGACTCTCAACTCATGGTTTCCCAGCTCAATGGAGCTTATCAGGTGTGAAACCCTACCTTGTTACATCAGTTTTTGTAGGTTAGATTACTTAAAAGAAATTTCGATTATATTTCATTTAATCACATTCCACAAAATGAAAATACAATAATTGATGAATATGCAAACTACCTTCTAGATTGGCATTTAACACATTTTGTAAAATATACATAACAGATACATTTGGAACACATGTAAATAACTAGACAAAAAATATATATGTAAAAATATGTCCATAGATAGATCGAGTTTTGATCCGAAGATCAAGTCACAACTATATAAATATATAAAAAATTGGATCACAATCGATAAAAATTCCTATAGATCTAGGCCTGGTCCTCAACATCATCAGCTACAACAACCTTTTCGACCTCCCTATAAAATAGAACAGCCCTGGCTACCCTCCTAAGTAGGCGTATCCAGGTGGGTGGAATCCCTACTACAAATTCCGTTGACAACAAGAACCTGCTCAATCCGTATGGTGGGAATTCCTTGGGTCGACCTAGCCAGCTTTCCCTTGAGAACTCCGAGTATACCTTGGTCCCCACCCTATAAGGACCGCATAAACATCCTAGGGTGCCCATCGGGGCGTACAGGTCCAATATCTGCATTTCAAAAAACATGTAAAATGGATTAAAACTCTTATACATATGTATATAATTTTATGATTAAAATTCATAAAAATAAAAAATAAAACTTAAAAATAAAAATACCTAGCTCTCCCCATGCCTCCCCTGGCGAGAGGACGAGATCGTTGTCTCCTCGGAAATCTAATTCGGAGTAGGGAAACTGCTTGAGTGCTGGCAAATGCTGCTCCCACCATACATAAAAATCATCGTCATATACACTCTGGACCAATCCTCTGCCACCTTGACGGAGGAAGACCTCTCCCCACCTGGTCATTCTAGGCTCGCGAGGAGAAAATGTTGGTATTGCTACTACAGGACTGATGGAAGGCAATTTCTCAAAGAAGAATGCCACCAATATGCTAGAATATCCAAAGTTTTTTCAGCGTCTCTCTTACAGTCAGAGAGCTGCTTCCTCATGATTGGGATCATACCCGAACACCAGTCAAATACAATCCCCTACACACACTCCAATGCAACTCTCATCTATGTCCAAGTGGCTAGATGCAATGAAGACTATCCTGCAACCCTCACCACTATGCTTACCAATACCTGTAATGGGAAGCTGGTTATGTGAACTATAAGGATGCATGATCCCTTCTTCTGACTACCTGGTGTGCAGTAGGTGTCAACGTAGTCCTGGGCACTCATAGGGTCACCACCCCTACTAGTACCCTTGCGGTTCACGAGCATACCCCTGCGAGATAGCCCCATAATAAAGTACATGTCTTCTACAGTTACCTCCAAAATTTCCCCTTGAAGATCAAAAGCACCAAGGTCGTGATCCCAATAATTGATCAGATGCTCAAGTAAGTAGACATTGGCCCTCATTGAAGAAGTGTAGAAGAACTTCAGTAAACCAATTTGTAGTAATGCTTGCAAATTCAGAGCATATCATAGAGCATCTCAATCCATGTCTTCATGCTCTCATTCCCTCCACTCTAACAGCATGTTGTACCTGCCTAATTGACCACTATTGATCATTAAAATCCCTCAAATTCTTTCAATTTTAGCCAAGTCATAAACTTATTTATGTCATGTAGAACATGCGATTATCCTTTAGACATGTCGCATGTCACATGTGAGTTGCCTTCGAGTAGGTCGCGTGTACGTGACTGTATTAGTTTCCTACTCGTGTGTACTGCGTAGCCTTCCTAGGGCTGGCTCAAAACATTAAATTTTTTCAAAAAAGAAATTTGGAGTGGATGAAATGAAGGAGAGGGGAAAGCCAACCACCCTGACACTTGCGGATTTTGAAATCGTCCATTGGTTTGTCCTCGCCGAGAAATCCAAGTTAGAGGTGAAAATTTTCCAAATTGGGTAAAAATGTCAAATGGTATGTTTTATTTCTATTTTTGAACTATATATAGAAAAATTTCAAAATTTTCATCCTATAGTCTATAGTTTAAAAAATATTTTTTGTGAATGAACTAATACCATGTCCTTTTTCCTCATTGCAACAGGTCAAAAGTCTTTGAAAAGTCATTATCCATCATTTAGGGTAGGATTTGGTCCTTCATATGTACTTTTGCATCTATACCTTATCTGTTTTTAACCCTAGGATCACCTCTTTGACCATGGAATATGGTGTTTAACCACTTTTTACCTCATCTACATCATTGTTCCTCCGTGGATAGGGCCTCTTTTTCATGAGTACCCTAGTTTAGAACACTTTGTTGTCTTTTGGTACTCGATGCAGTTGTGGTAGGTTTGTGGGAGCCTTCTTAGCTAATTTTCACGACAAATTGAGCCTCATTTTGGTCTCTTTTTACAAGCTATCCTTTTTTATAAGGCTCCCCTCCCTTGTGGGGTTTCTTTAGGCCCAGGTCTAACTCCTCAAAAAAATACTTGACTGCTGAGTAAACTTGTCTATTCAAGCTCGTGAAGAATATGTGAATGGGCATCCACATTGGTGGTAGTTTATCGCTTTTTTAGACCATGTGGAATAATACAAAAAAGGAGCGCTCTCTTTTCTCCAGATTTGAGAAGAGTATTCTCAAGCATAGGTTTATCACTTTTCCAGACATGAGGGACTAAACTTACAGAAAAGAAACACCCGATATGAGCTTAGTTTTCTATTTTTCGTGCTCTGGACCTAAACATGAAAAGATTCCGAGCGTACTTTATGTCTTTGTCATGCTCGCCAAACCCTAAATAACAAAGCATCAAGTATACTGTTGTAAGCCCCATTTCTCGTAATCAAATGGATCTTTTCGAGTGATCTTTCCTTCCTTCACACTCGTAAAACTCAGGCTATATGCTGCTTTTCAAGGAGCGTTGGGTAGGTGGTAATTTAACCTTTTTCAGACCTTCCTGACTAAGTACGAAAAAGGTGCGCCTTACTTCTTCGAAAGCTAAGAGTGTTCTTCTGTGGTTTGTTTTATACTTTTTCGACCTCAGGAGACTAAATTGTACGAAAAAGCACCCCCCTGGAGTCTTCTTCAGATTTTTCACTCTCAAAATATGAAAACACCAACGAGCATGTACTAGTTGGGGCTCGTAAAATCTACGAATCAGTGACTTTATCAAGCATTATTCTCTCCCCTCTTCAAGCTTGTCAAAAATGAATAGAGACCTTAGTTGAATTTCCTGGACTCGTTAAAATTTAACAGGAAAGATAACGAAGAATTACACTCTTTGGGTTATAAACAGTGGCTGCATGTATTCCTTGAACATAACACTCTCTGAACTTTTTGATACTCATGTCCCAGCATACACTTTCAGCTTAGCTATTACTTTGAGTTTTTACTCCTCCACTTGTCATTTATACATGGGGAATCTGATAATGTCTCCTACATGACAGATAAGTTTAGTTGTCCTATCTGTAAGTTAAAAGTTGCCTTGGGTCATCTCTGTGTCGTGCTCACTATTCAAGGATCTATCCCTTCATCTGATTATTATCTTGATTCCATCATTATCCTATCTGGGTATTACTTATCTACCTTCCTGTATCCATTTCCTAGTCACACTTGTGATTTGTTGGAGGATCCATTGCCTTCCTCATCAGCACTTCCTGAAGACGAAGACCTAGAGTTTTGACAATGGTGCCTTAGGATTCACTACCATTGTTGGCGAACTCCTTTGCTCCAGTTGTCAGTGTCACTCATTGTCTAACATTCTGTTGAGTTCCTTCCATGTTCAACTTCAACACCTTTATTCACATGGTAGGGATTGTACTGGTTCCTTTGGATTTCGATGAAGACCTTAGGTTCGCCTCTATAGCCTAAGTTGCGCAAGATTGTTCAGTTACACAGCTTCCAGATTTTGAAGACTCATCATTGTATATTGTGGCTTCGATCCACCTTTGTAAGATACATGGTCTTGTTACCCGTCTCATATGATGCAATCAAATATTGTAAAGGAGCTATTGTTCCATTATATTGAACATGGCATCCTTGGATATGATTTTGTATATGAATTTTATATGTATATGTTTGAGGTATCTCCTCTACTACCTTGGACACTTGATTTATCCAATATTAAAAGACTGTAATGTATTTCATCCATCGCTTCCCTCTGACCTCACACATTAGGGGGAATCTGTTATAAAATGGCACTTCTCCGTCCGAGTACTGACATCCAATATGTTGGGACACAAAAGGAAAAACTGGATTGAAGTAGCCAAAACACTATAGATGGGCATGACTGATGATACATCATCTCCTGACCGGTTGAATATATTTTTATTTGGACATTAGGGTTGCACACACGACTATTTGCACAACAACCCACGTGTCACACGCGAGTATGTGAATTGCAACTCGCGTGTACATTGGACATGTGGGTTTCCTTAAAGAAAGGAGTGTGTCATATGTGACTTGCCTATATTAATACTTGCATGTACCTTAATTTCAAGTTAAAAAATATAAATTATGATTAGTCAAGATCAGTTGAGCCCTTAATAATAACTATCTCAACTGTTTCAACCATCCCAACCTTCGAAACCTCTCTATTTCCCCATGTATAAATAGAGGGCTTGGGATGGGGCTAATTAATAATTCTTAAAAGAGAAAAGTTATGCTGGTAGTTTCCCTTCAGACATCTTGGAGCAGCATAACTCAGTGTCCTTGGTTTGCAGAAGGAGTACTTGTTTCAGAAGTTGGGTTGTAATCTCACCATTCTCTGTTTATGAATAAAGAAAGTTCTTCTTCCAATATTGTGCACTCTTGTATATGTTGATTATTGAATTATTTTATAATCTTATTATGAATATGTTTTTCATTAACCATTGATATATATATATATGTGTGTGTGTGTGTGTGTGTGTGTGTGTGTAGAAAAGGCTTGGATCAACCGTCATAAACCAGGTTTGCAAAGTTTTCTTGCTATTCCTATTTCAATTTCTACATGGTTGATTGTCTGCAAGTATATCTTAGTAACTTGGTAACCCCAGAGACCCTAGGTTATAAGGGTGTGTTTTCCTGAACAACAAATTACCTATTATAAAATAATTTCAGGATGTATTTCCAGAGGAGATACTTGGTTAACCACCTAAACGAGATTTAGATTTTACCATAGACTTGGTGCCAGGTGCAGCACCAGTATCATGAGCTCCCTATCGTATGGCTACCCCAGAATTAACAGAATTACGAATGCAGATACAAGAATTGTTGGACAAGGGTTATGTTCGACCTAGTGTCTCATCTCGGGGGGCACCAATATTGTTTTTTGAAAAGAAGGATGGAACTTTCAGGATGTGCATAGATTATCGATAATTGAACAATATGATGATTAAAAATAAGTATCCATTACCTAGAATAGATGACCTGTTTGATCATATCAGTGGAGCAAAAATATTTTTAAAAATTGATCTCCGATCAGGATAACATCAGGTTCAAGTTAAGGATGAAGACATTCATAAAAATGCATTCCGAACTAGATATGGGCACTATGAATTTGTGGTAATGCCATTTGGCTTAACAAACGCTCCCACAACATTCATGAATATGATGAATGTTGAGTAAATTTTTGGATAAGTTCGTACTAGTATTCATTGATGACATTCTAATATATTCTAAGAATGAACTGGAGCATGAAGAACACCTAAGGAAGGTTTTGGAAACCCTGAGGGAACATCAATTATATGCCAAATTAAGAAAATGTGATTTTTATAAAAAGAAAGTACCGTATTTGGGCCATGTCATTTCAGAAAAAGGAGTAGCAGTTGATCCAACAAAAATTAAAGCTATATTGGAGTGGCCTACACCAAAAGATGTGCATGACATCAGATATTTTATGGGATTAACAGGTTACTACCGAAGATTTATAGAAAATTTCTCGAGAATAGTTTATCCCATAACTGCTTTGCAAGAAAAGAGTGTTAGATTTAATTGGAACCAAGAATGTTAGGGTAGTTTTGATAAATTAAAACAATTGTTAACCACAACAACTATATTAAAAGTAGTTGATCCAAGTAAGGACTTTATAGTATGCACATATGCAAGTAAAGAAGGACTAGGAGGGGTTTTAACTCAAGAAGGTCATGTAATTTGCTATGAGTCCATAAAACTGAAATAACATGAGGAAAATTATGTGGTGCATGATTTGGAGTTGGTAGCTATTATTCATCCTCTTAAAATTTGGTGTCATTACTTAATAGGAAAGAATTTTTTGTTATTGACAGATAATATTGGGTTGAAATATTTATTTGTTCAAAAAACATTAAATGCTCACCAAGCCAGGTGGATTGCATTCTTGAGTGAATATGATTTTGACAGTAAACATATAAGAGGAAAGGAAAACATTGTAGGGGGTGCTTTAAGTAGACAACAACATCAATTACATGCAACGTTAATAAGTAATTATGAATCTAAATCCAAAACTCTGCTAAAAGAGGCATCAATTAGTGATGAACAGTACAAAAACTAGGTGGAAAAATGTAATCAGAAAAATCTGGGAACAAATGAGAACATTTATCAGATTGATACTGAAGGGATTTTAAGTTTCAAAAATAGAATTAATGTGCCTAATCAGAACAATATAAAGCATGTTATATTTAAATAGTTGCATGATAATCCATATGCAGGACACCCTGGGTATCATAATTTTTTAACAACCTTGAAAAAAGATTTTTATTGGCCAAATATGAAAAGAGAGGCAGCTGAATATGTGGCTCGTTGTTTGACTTGTCAATAGGTTAAGGCCACTCATCAACATCCAATTGGCTTATTGCAGCCTATACCTATACCTAAGTGGAAATGGGAGACTATAACTATGGATTTTATTACAGGATTACCAAGGACAAAAAAACAAAATGACTCTATTATGGTGGTAGTGGACAAGTTAAGTAAAGCAACTCATTTCATACTAGTAAAGTCAACCTAGAAAGTAGTCAACATAGCTGACATTTTCATGAAGTAATTTTTTAGATTGCATGGTATACATAAAATAGTAATCACAAATCGTTATGCTAAGTTCACTTCCAGATTTTGGATGTCGTTATTTAAAGGTATGGATGCAAAATCGAATTTTAGCACAACTTATCATCCTCAAACTGATGGGAAAACTGAACAAGCGAATCAGGTATGGGAGGATATGTTGAGAATGTATGTAATGAATCAACCAAGTAAATGGGAGGATTATATTCAAGTGGTAGATTTTGCATACAACAATAACTACCAAGCATCTCTTAAGATGAGTCCTTTCGAGGTATTGTATGGTAGGAGATGAAAGGTTCCTTTAAGTTGGGGTAACTTGGAGGACAGACTAGCTTTAGGGCCAAACATGTTAGCACAAATGGAGGAAATAATACGTCAAATAAAACAAAATTTAAAAACAACCAAGACAGACATAAAAGTTATGCAGATAAGAAATGAATATCCAAAGAGTATAAAGTAGGAGAACATGCGTTTTTGAGAGTTAAACCAAAGAAGAGCAAGTTAAGATAAGGACTTTACACAAAGTTGGCACCCAGATATGTGGGACCTTTTGAAATTTTGGTAATAATAGGGCATGTAGCTTATCAATTGGCCTTATGTCCTTATTTAATAATTCATGATGTTTTCCATATTTCTTTGTTAAAAAAATATGTTGCTCATCAATCTCATATAATTAATTGGGATAATGTACAGGTGGAATGAGAGGGAGATTTCCACACATAACAATTGTGCATTCTCGATAGAAGGGAAATTCAACTTCGGAAGGAGGTTACTGTACAAGTGAAAGTACAATGGAAACATTACTCAGAAGAGGAAGCTACTTGGGAAAAAGAGGAAACTATGAAACAAAACTTTCCTGCTTTATTTCAAAATTTGATGATACTGATTAAGCACCGAGGACGGTGCAACATTTTAGGAGGGGAGGATTGTAATACCCTCTAAGTTAATTCTTGGACATTATTTTTATTGCTATTTAATTTTAATGAACAAGTAAATTTGAATTTTGGAAATTGGAAGTTTAGCAATTGCACAATAAATTGACAGAAATTTGGATTTAAAAACAATTATGAAACCTCAACATTCTCTAAGGAGACAAGTGGCCAGTAACTGAAGGGAGTTAGTTGTTGCTATAAAAGTCCTAGGCAAGAGGGAAAAAGGCATGCAAAAAAAGAGAAAAAGAAAAAAAAGAGCTTCTAGTGATCACCCGAGGTGAAGGTTTTGTAAGATGTGAAAAAGAATTAGGTCAGAGCTGCCATAGAGCATCAGAAAGATGTTAGGCTCTGAACAAGAACTGTCAGTGAAGCATATGAGAATGCTAGGTTCTAAGAATGATTAAATCCCTATAGGTTCTGGTGGTAACTTGAAGCTACAGGAAGATTGATTTTAAATCCAAGAGTCTAGGAAAGGGTGTGGAATCATATTGATAAGTCTATTGCAGATTCCTAAGGCTGGGTGATGTGTAACTACTAATACCACAATTTCCATATATGAATCTAACCTAGTCTTCATTTTTAGTATAGTAATGCTTTAAAAGATATCTCATGTATAAATTTGTTTAGGATTAATATGTTTATGAAAAGTGTTTATTTATTTGAGATATAAAGTGTATTCAGGTATGTATGGGAATTCAGTTTTTAATTATCATATAATGGGTGTTAGAAATGTGTATGGTCAGTCGAGGTATTGAATTTAAAATTATATATTATAAGAAGAAAAAAATGTAATGACATGGATTCCCTTTTTACTTTGATGTTCTATCTAACTATGTTAGGGTTGAACTGACTATATCTAACACTTTAGGGAATAAAGAAGAAATCTTTCCTTTCTCAGGTTTTAAGCAAAATAAACCCCTTTTAATCTAATAAAGAACTGGCACTAACAGAAATATCAATTCAATAAAATATTATCTAAAGATATAAAAACTTTTACCAAAACGAAATTGAGATTATAGGTGTATTCAAGAGGTTGAGGTCATAAACTCGAATTCACAGTTCTAAACTGTTGAGAAAAAAAACAAAACAGATATTACAGAAAGACAGAGCATGGAAAAACATTCATATGCCGAGAATAATTCTTGCTATAACTATCTTATATATAAACGAAACAAAACAGAAATAATTATAGGGGCATGAATAGTTGTAGAAACCCCAATGTCGGCGTTAAAAATGTTGGCCGTGGCTATTACAAATATTACAAAAAAATCTGGAAGCTAAATTCATATCCATTGAATATGGTATTCTTTTGAAAACATTTACATCAACCCTAGCCGTGACAATGACTTTAATAGAAAACACATTACATAGCATAATAATGTAAAGGAAAGAAAAAACTACTGACAATAATAAGATTATCGATGCAATCCATACAAATTGGCTTAGATAAACTTGCAACACGATTATAGCCTTTAGTAAGAATGACCCAACATCATATAAAATTAGAACCTAGTCGAATCGATACAAATGAACCTCGATGAATCAACTCATCAACATAACCAAACTCCGGTGGAATAAAACCATGAACATCTTTCAATGATTTACAGACTGGGAAAGAATCATATGCGTTAATCCCAACTTACCTTGGAAAACACAGACCAAAACCTTGGATGGGAATACCTGCAAATGAATAGAGTCAATGTTAGCTCCGAGCTAGGGTAACAATTAAAATTATAACCAGTAAAACAAGCAAAGGATTTAAGAAATGCTTCACCTGAAAGACGTTTGCAAATTGAAAATCGAACCCTTCAACCTCAGGCGCAACGAGAGCTCTTCCATGCTGATTATGAGCTGGAACTATAACCCTAACTGTTTGCAGTAAAGCTGAAAGTATTTGCATCACGACGTAACCTCTCATAGAACACTGGGGGTTTAATGTTTTACTCCATAGCCAAAACCTAGAGCGGAGCGATGAACTGAGCTTAACACTGCTCTCACAATACAAATGATGGCCGAGAAAAGAGGGTTTGGATAATATGAAAGTCAACCAATAAGTGTCTGCCAGTTGTGGCACACTCTTGTATTTGAAATCCAATTTAGAACCTTTAATTTTCTTTTGGGCATGCCTATACCCATAGTTTTGCTTTTGGAGTAGTGCAACCTTTTATTAATAATTTTCTTCTTGAAAACTTGAACCCCTTGTAGTGGAACCCTTAGAACACATGTACCATGAGAAGGAACACCTACAAAAGTATAAAAAAAGTGGGTTACCGATGATGCTATGTAAGTTGGGATTAAAACCAACGAATCTTTCTTCCAACCAGTGTTTGATTACTAGCAAGTAGAGAAACACGTTAACCCTTAAATCAATGTTTGATAAGCTGAAAAATTTGTACTGTCAAACTGATTGATACCTTGCATGAACATTGGTGAAAGTGTAGAACCTGGTGAAAACTTGTGTAAATATTATTACAGCAACAAACTATAAAAAGTAGGAATAAAAAAAATTGTTAGTTTTACAATAAGGTTTTTAAGGAGTGTTACACTTTGCCATAAACTAACTAGAGACATCAGGTGGCAATGCCACGACAATTGTTAAAAACTATTGCTATAGAAATATGATACTCCCCCCCCCCAAAAAAAAAAACAATTTTTCCTCAAAATTGTATAGTCATCCAACCCCAAGTTTCTCATCATCAATAAAATGATGAAACTTAAAATTTTATCATAATTTGATATGCAATGTAAATTTTTGCCTCTTTTGAAAGCAATTTGTTAAACCATATTTATGGAAGGCTTGCACAGATAAATCAAATTAAATCAAAACTAATTTCCATACAGATATATTCTGTCACAATCAAGAAAACAAGAGTTAAACTTTTTAACCACCCTCTAGCCATAAGAGTATCAAACTTTTTCAATAAGAAAAAGCCGTAACTTGTTATTTCAAGGAAATCAAAGTTACAGATATCTTTACATATGCCATGTCCTCTAAACAATAAATACATATTCAAGGTTACCAAGACCATGGTCCCAACCCTCTACACATCTTATAGAAGCATAAGCAAGAAACAAGTTGATCAATGACCAACATAACCCAGGTCATACAAAAGTAGTCATCATTGACGACAAAGTTGATAGCAAAACACAAAAAACATAAACTGAGATGCTTCACTGCTCGCAAAAATAAACTAGAAAATCAAAAGAGAGTCAGAGTCCACTATATGGCCAAAAGAGAACTCCTCAAAGGAGATAAGGTCGTCCATAGGCCTTAGGGCCCATTTAGAGAGAGTATCTACCAAAGACTTTACTTCCCTGAAAACATGTTGAAAAAGTAATCTCAAAAAATTCAACAATGAGCATACTGGTCCGCTTTAGCCAATGATCTATTTTTGTTTTTACAAAACGGGTATGTTATGTATTAGAACTCAGCAATGAATCCGCTAAAATTACAAAGCTAGTTTAAGCCAACCAGTACAATTTCTACTTCCTCCAAGCTTAGTAACTGATCCAGTTAAACCATAATCATGCTAAGGGGGAAAATCAAAGCTTAAGAGTTGTTTTACATACAGTTCATTTCTACCAACAACCATAGATTTATTAGTAGCAAGATCCTCCATAGCATTTAGCTCCCGAAGGATATGAAAAAAATCTATCTACCAAAATGAATTAGAGATAGAATTGATTCAATTAATCATTCTCACTAATCTTACATTATTATAGTTATTTTCCCCATTCAATGCTTGAATTATTAACCTGGAATCCCCAAAAACCATGACTTCGTCCACTCGTTTATCCTTCAGCTGCTTGAGACCTTGCCATAGCCCATACGCCTTGTCATATTGTTGGAATCTTGCCCTATATTCCAATAGTACTGTATATCAATTTTCCCATCCTGATAAATAACAACCCCGCCACCTCCTGCTCTCCCTGGATTCCCCTTGGAAGCTCCATCAAAAAACAATTCAAAGATCTTCCTTTCTTTCAACCAATTCTCAAACTGAGACTTATCCAATCTAACTTCCTAATTTTCCAACTGTTTTTTAGCCAAAATAGTTTCAGCGTAGAGATTAAGGCTTTGCAGCCAATTATTTTCATTATCAGTCAATTTAACTTTGTTTTTGGGAATCATCAAGACACTAACAATCTCACCCATTAAGGCATTTTCCTTGATTTTTATCTTCCAAGCAGGCTGAGCTATGTCCTAGAAAATTCTGTGATTATGCTCATTCCAAATGCACCAACAAATGACTTTTGGAATTTTCATCGAGCAGGCTATTAACCCTTTTTCTGATTCAACTCACCATTATACATTTTATCCTAGTTGAGAAAACACATATGTATATTATCCGACATTTGAATCCCGTCCTCCCAATGATTAAGAATTTCCCTCCAAACTGAGATGGCATAGGGCCAGTCTAAGAATAGATGATGAATAGTTTCGCTGGCTTCAGAGAAAAGTGGGCAACGAAAAGGACCAACGAACCCTCACTTCTCAAATTTTTTCGCTGGTGAGAATTTTACCATGCATCAACGTCCAGGCAAACAAGTCGATTTTTGGAAGCGTTTTGCAATCCTAGATTTGTTTCCAGATTCAACAGGGTTGCATGGCACATTTGGAATAGCAATGAACTTTAGGTATCCTTCAGTCGTCGAGTAGTTGCTAGAGCAGCTTCCCCATCCACGACGATCCCTTCTCTTTTTGGCCACTGGAGCGATCCCTGAAAGGTGATTCAATAGGATATTTTTATCATCGATAAGATCAGCAGGGCAATGAGGAAGAGACCACCTAGTCCATCTATTTGGATTTTCAATTTCCCATGCTAACATGTCCCACAAATTTTTAATTCCCAGTGTATCCAGCCATTGATTAAGTCTTGGAAGAACAAGTGGAGGTTTCCCAAGAATTACATCCTGCCAGATATTTATCATCTTACAGTTGCCCGGGATCCAGTGAAGCTCTTCCTTGAACTTGGGCAAAGCTTTCTTGCAAAGGGAGTAGATGGGGGAGACATGCTTATTCTCTTGTTCATTGTCAAGGCATCGGAGCCTTGGACCAGACAAGTATTTGCACTTAATCACTTGACTGCACCAGGATGGCTTGGAATTGATCATATTCCAAAGCATCTTAGCTCCCATTACCAGATTTTGGGTTTTCAAGTCTCTAATTTGCAGTCCTCCCTCCATCCTTGGCAACTTGATTGTCTTCCAGCTGATTAACACAAAAAATTTCCCTCTCCCATTTTTCCCTCCTTGCTAGAGGAATGATCTCACCAGGCCTTCGATCATTGCAATTGTTTTGGGAGGGGCTAGCAGAAGGGAGCATTGATATAGAAGATAACTATTCAGAACAAATTTTATTAACACCACCTTCCCTGCTAGATTTAGCCAGGATACTACCCATCTTAGAATTTTCTTTTTGATTTTATCAACAAGAGGATTACAGGCCAAGCTTTTGGGCTTAGATTTGAAGATTGGAACCCCTACATACTTAAAGGAGCCCCAGCTAGTCACTCCATCAATATCAAGGACTTAGGAAATTCCTGACATTTCCCTTGGATTAGTATTCCAGCTATAGATCTGGCTCTTCCTGAGGTTGATTTTACTTCCTGAGGCTTGGCAATAATAGTCCAATTCATTTTTGAATCTTCATGCTATAATCTCATTGGCACTTTCGAACAAGATTGTGTCATTGATAAATTGTGCGTGGTTGATATGTTTCGTTCCCCTAGCTATCCTAATGCCCGAGAGTTCTTGATCCTTCCTAGATTGCTCCAGCTGAAGACTAAGCACCGAAGCTTGGATTGCATAAAGCAGAGGAGAAAGCGGGCATCCTTACCGTAGACCTCTCGAAGCTTGAAAGAAGGGTGCTATCCTTCCGTTGATAAGTGGGGCGATTCAGGGTTTGCTAATGCAGGCCTTGACCCATTTGATGAAGCTTGGGTCGAAACCAAATCTCAACGTGACTTGATAGAGAAAGGAGTGGTTGACTCTATCAAAAGCATTAGCTAAGTCTATTTTCACCACCATTCCTTTTTCACCATTCTTCAGTATTGAGTGGATTGACTCTTGTACTAAAATGATATTGTCCCAGATTTTCCTGCCTTTAATGAAACCTCCTTGATTTTTAGGGATAAGGTAAGATAGAATGTTTTTTAACCTTCTGGCCATAATTTTAGTGATAATTTTATATCCAATGTTGCATAAGGATATGGGTCGGAATCTGTCAAAGGAATTGGCATCCTTCTCTTTGGGTATGAGAGCCAGAAAAGATGAATTCGTGTTGCCTCCGATTTTATCACATCTCTGTGATTTGCTAACCATTTTGAATAAATCATTTTTAATGATTCCCCAACATGCTTTGATGAAGTTTGCATTGTACCCATCTGGGCCAGGAGCCCTGTCATCTTCCATGTCATCGACGACCTCCTTAATCTCCTCCATCGTGACCTATT
This sequence comes from Pseudotsuga menziesii, assembly GCA_001517045.1. NCBI lineage: Eukaryota > Viridiplantae > Streptophyta > Pinopsida > Pinales > Pinaceae > Pseudotsuga > Pseudotsuga menziesii. The sequence goes on along the minus strand of LPNX010858752.1, from coordinate 436,103 downwards.
GGGTCAATCTCTTATTATCTTTACTTTTGACAGATCGCGGTACAAGTTCCATGATCTCGTTGTTAGTGATGATGGGCTGAGCAGAGAAGAGATCGCTGAAATGCATGGTGGCTTCTGCTTTTATGTCTTCGAAATTTTGAATTATAGTGTCTTGAGCATGGATCTCATGCACATGTTTGTAACTTTTCGTAGCCTTGGCCTGTTTGTGGAAGTATCTAGAATTCCGGTTACCATCTTTGAGCCATTTGCATCTAGATTTTTGTCTCCACCATTCAACTTCCTGCCTACAGGCGTCGTGGAGTTCATTTTGCAGCTTTAACTCTTTTTTGATGTCTTCCTTGTCAATACTTTTAGTTTCCATGTCAGACTTATGTGGCTCCAACACTAACACAACTTGGCATTTCTTTTGGTTTGGAGAGGGTATCAGTTTTGCCTAGGACTTTAGAGCCTTCTTTGGTCTTCTTAATTTCTCTTCCCAAACAAAGAAGGGAGAGCTAGTGATCGGGGTTGACCAAGTATTAGCCACAATCCCCAGGAAATCCTTGTGGGTGACCCACAGTGGGATGAATCTAAAAGGAATCAGGCCTAGGTTCTTGTCGTTCCTCATCTCAAGGAGAATTGGTTTGTGATCAGAGCCCCAAAAAGGCAAGATTTTAGATGTTGAATTCGACCCAGCAAGTGGAAGGTGTCCTGGACCAGGAATCGATCAAGTCTAGCTACAATATGCCCGAGGCCTAGCCGCTTATTATTCCAGGTGTATTTTCCTTTAGAAGGGATAACATCTGAGAGATCGCAGTCCAATATGATCTCATCAACTAGTTCTCTTATGGGATCTTTGACCAGAGACCCCCCTCTTTTTTCATCTTGGCTTAGAGTGATATTAAGATCCCCAACAAGGATGACATTACCCTGCAGGTTACTCCTTTCATCACGAAGGAGATTCCAACATATTTTTTTTTTCAGCATAAGAGTTAGGAGCATATAAATTGAAAATTATTACCAGGGTTTTAGTTTATTTCTGCATCAGCGTGGTGAGGATCCAGTTTGAGTTGTACTTGATATCAACAGCTTCAAATTTCTGCTCATCCCAAAGGGTCCCAATGCCTTCGGAGGCTCCCCTTGAACTAATTACGGCACTTCCTCTTTTCTTCCAGAATTTTGCACTAACCTAGAGAAATGCGTCTTCCTCCATCTTGGTCTCTTGGATCAGTAAGATGTCTGGCTGATATAAATATATTAAATCTTTCATAGCTTCTTCCTTGACTTTGCTACCTAGACCCCTACAGTTCCAGCAGAGGACCTTCATTACTTACTTTTGGAAGCCAAGGCCATCCCTTTCTGGGAATGCCTGTGTTGGCGGGTGTTTCTAGTATTTTTCAATAACTTTTCCAGAGTTAACTCGGAGACTTGCGGTTTATCCTTATAAGTGGCTTTCTCCCTCACTTAGTTTTTCAATTTCCTTCCTTTGGTTTTTCTTTCTTTCTTGGGGTAGTCATTTCAATTTCCCCTTCTTCCTCTTCTTCTTCTCCTGAATCAGATTCCTCCTCTGACTTTCCCAGGATTTCTACTTCTTTTATCACCTCTGCTCCTGCATCTGAATGGATATGGTCTTTCTCAGTTTGATTTGATAGGGCTGCTTCTAGGTCCTTGATCTCATCATTGCTGGATTTCTCTTCTGAGTCATTGGTTTCATCCCTCATCTCATTGGTCTTTTGCATTTCTTAACTTCCTTCCAAAGATATTACTCTTGGTTCTTTATTCCCCTCTCCTTTCCTTTGCGCTTCTCAGGGTTTGGTTTTAGTCTTAATTCTTTTAACCATATGCCATCCTTCCTCCTTGTCTTGCTGGATCTTGGGCTTTTGAGGACAGTTACGGATGAAGTGCCCATATTCATGGCATCCTCTCCATTTGAAAGGTAGCTGTTCATAGTCAAGCTTTTGGAAATGGAACCAATTCCCCACTGTTAATTTTATGGCTTCCGGTAACCCAGCTTCAAGATCAACCTCCACACAGATGCAGTCACATGCATATTGGTCCTTTGGACTTGCCATGTCGATGTATTTCCCCAGAATGTTCCCTATTGCATGGAGGGTTTTTGGGTTACAGCAGTGCATATGTAGATTAGGAAGTCTAACCCAAACTAGAATTGCTTTAGGGGTGTCAACCTCGGGATCAAAGTTCGGAGTCCATCCATTCAGGTAGAGGCCTTGCGGCCCTATGAAGTATGGCCCATTTCTGAATATTAGGTCTTTGTCTTCCTTGGATTCGAAATCGAACAGGAAGTATCCTCGTCCAACTGAGTATGAGGCTACATTTTTCGAGATTAGGGGTCTCCAATTCCTTTGTACCTAGCTTTTAGTAATTTTTGGCGAGGGCCAAAGCTCGATGAATTGCCTTATTAGAGCTCATTCTGCTAGTGAGAGGGAAACCTGAATAGTTTCCTCCGACGGAAGGGAAACTTCCGGCACATCTTCGATTCTCTTGACAAATTTCGGTGGCACTCCTTTAGCATATCTCTTGCTTTGAGATGCGATTAGCTTATCGAAGGCATCTGAGCGAGGATCAGGCGACGGATCTCCACCCACCTCGGAAACCATATTATCCTCTATGCCCCACCAACACTAAGCCTCAAAGCCGAGTTCACTGATATCCTGAGGAACCACGATGTCCATGCCAGGGGGAGGGCAGCTCGCAATCAGATCTAACCTACAACTTGCTGCTAGAGCCTGTTAGATCCCACACATATATAGCTCTGACAACTCATGTTGGAGGTTCGATCTGAATCAAATCACATGCAACGATTGATCCGAGGCATGCAACTCACCTCACAACCAACTAGAGCAAGACGATCGCCTCAGTGTTGGGCAGAGTTCCTCGCAGCCTCCAACAATCTATCATCACTTTAGCCAATGATCTATATGAAGTGTATGCAGATGAGTTTTTCCACATGCCCAATCGATAATAACCCTGGAATCCCCAAAAACTTAATCCAAAAGAGACCACACCATTTTGCAAACCATAGTGGGCCCCATAACACCAAGAGTTCAGCCTTGGTATTGCTCCCCAAGCCCACTGCCAATTAAAGTCAAATATGATATTATTTCTTCAATATCAACAACATACCAACACCACACATCCCATCCTGTGACGCCCCATAAAAAAAATATATTGTAATACACCATGAATTAATAATTTATTATTCATTATGCTAAAAAATACTTTAACTATTATTTTTATTATTTTATTATTTTTGAGAGAAAGGTCAAGAATAAAACAGTTTGTAATAAAACATTTTTTATTTAATAAAATATGGTGAAGGGGTACAAAAGTGGATATAGTTGTTAAAGAGTGTTTGTTGACCCACAAGAGGAAAAGACATGTGGCTGAAGCCACTGAGTGGGAACTCAAGATGCAGGAGGCATCATCCCCAAAAATCAGGTCACAACTCCTAGTTGAGTGCTACAGAGCAAGAGGCTCACAAATGACAAAATCCTAGGAAAAATACTATATATTAGTATGTCCATGAGAAACAGGAGGCTAGCATTAGACGGGGATTGAATCTGTGAATGTAAGAGATGACGCATTGAAGGATTTTTGATCCTGTGGTTCAACAAACATGCTTGAGGGTTTTGGAGCAATTAACTTGGTTGCTATGGGAGTTGGTAGGGAGGAACAACTTCTCCACTTTTGTTTTCCCAACGTCGGTGCCAGGTTCATAATTTATGTTTTTAAATGTTTGTAGAATGTGTTTTAAATTCTAGATCTGAGAAGATTAATGTAGGACCTTGTCTTCAGTTAGTCTAATGATGCCATGTTTAAATGTTTAGTAGCAGTTAGGGAATTCAAGGATTAGACACATGTACATGGATTAAGAATTATGTTTTTATTTAAATATAAAGTCTCCACATAAATGGATATGTATCGAATCCTTTCTAAGTGACTAACTTACTAATGCACTTCTGCATTCTGTATTTATATTATTTTTCTAGTATGTAATTTTAAAACTAATGATAGACAAAATATCTAGATAGATCCTCTAATCATGCTAGTATAAATTTATTCAAGTATAAACGTATATAGAGTAAGAAATATATATACATGCGTGTGTGTGTATGTGTTCTAATCTCTACAATATCAAGATTATATAAATATTTAGCATTTCATTGAATACAATCTTATTAAGGTATGAAGTAGATATGTTACATATAGAGTAGCTCTACTTCACGGGGACTTCACTAGTGAACCTGTCACATAGCACGTGCGATCATGGGATATTAAAGAATACCCCTAATTTCCAAAGATATTGACCCAAACTCTTTTTGTTGAAACCCCCTCCCAATACTTAAAACCTCCTCCCCACCCATTTTTATACCTCAATACTTATAAACCACCCTACCCACCCCCACCTTAAACCCCTCATCCCCCCAATACCTGCAATATATTGATTCAATTTTTGATAATTTTAAAACCCACAATATGAACTAATGTGATAGGATATTGGTCAACAAGTGAAGCCCCCGTTCTCTACTTATGATTTCAAATGGAAATTAATATTATATCATATTTGTTGGATCAAAGATTTAGTTTAATTCATCATCCACATAGTAAAGTTAATAATATATTGAACATATCCTTTAAGGATCTATGGGTTTTTATTTCAATTTCAAGGATCCGAAGTAACTAAGACTCTATCTAAATTGCATATCTGCAGTAATCAAACTAAGAGTCTATATAAATTGCATATCTGCAGTAATCAAACAAAGAGTCTATATAAATTGCAAATTTGCAGTAATCAAAATATGAAATCACTTAGACAATCTTTTCTAGTTTCTATTTAAACAAACACATATGAATTGAAGATCCTAACTAATGTTGTTTTATCCATGAAATAAATCTAGAATCACTCTATGCACAACTGTGAATAGTAAGCTTTATATTCCCCAAGGATTAACATGAATTCCATCAATGATGGCAACCGAGAGTTACTAAAAACAATTGCTACCTATCGTACATTAGACGACAGACCTTAAGGGTCGTTTGATTAATTCTTTAGAACAAAGTAAAGATAGGGTTGTAAATCCACATTGTGGCTACCACAATCTACATAGAGGAAAAGCCTCGATATAGTATTCACACATATCCATCGTGTTCATCCTATGATCACAACATTTCAACAGTTAAACAAAAGTACTATACTCACAGTTGTAATACAATCAACGATGGAAACTTTGTGATTTAAAAACAAACAACATACAAATGTATGTGTGTGTGTATATATATAAGGCAAGAAAACTATCGTTGGAATCACACAATTCGAAGCCGACACTTATTATTATTTAAACAACATATATGTTAAAGAGTGGTTGTAAGACCATCGCTGATGGCTTCCACATTAATATTAATTGTTGTCTTTTTCTCTCCTCCCGTATTTCTGTCCCTAGACCCAGGTTTAGTCCCTTCTGCACAACACAACAAAGCTTGAGATATCGGCCTGGCAGAGCAGAGTTCAGTTGGTAGCACCTGCGATGCAGATGCCATCTCACCCGAGACATCTCTCCTTTATGGGTAACTGCAAGAACCAGGTTTCCACAATTGTGTGGGAGGGTGTTTTAGTACCTTGGCTCTATGCCAATGATTCCAACGAATACCGGGGGGTGGATTACTTGTATGCACATTGCTTCGGCACCTAAACTACGATCCAACCTTTCTTTATGCAACTTGAGTAAATAAACAGTAGGCATGCAACATAAACGTATCCATTAATATAATGCAGCCATCATACATTTATCCATTTGAAAACACAATAATCAACCACTCATTCAACACAATACTCACACATATATCTAAGCTACTTCAACATTCACACATATACACAGAATATAACGTGGGAACCCATCTGGGCAAAAACCACAAGGTGCTCTTCATTTGGCATGAGGAAATAGATGCACCTTTCGTCTATGCACAAGGCTGTAGACTTTGCTCAATATCTTCTCTTCTATCTTTACAGACTTTTCCTCCCTCTCATGCTCTATGATATTCTCTCTTTCTCTTTCTACTCTACTTCTCCGAGTGATCCGCACACAGTGTGGAACGACTCAACCTTCCCTACTCGTCTGCGCACTCAGCTACAGAACCTCCACTCTGATGCACTCAACAATACAGATCCATTAACTTAAACACTTACCTCTAGTCTAGCTCGGGCGGCTTACCCAGAGTCTAATCAATAATCTACAAGCTAGAAGCAAAAGCTACTTGATGTTACTAGAGGCTAACCCATATACAGCTTGGGTTCCTTCTTTTATAGCCCAATTATATACTCAATACAACTCCCATACATGCTTGTTATGGACTCAATATCAAATCGATACAGACTCTAAACAGACTCATTACAAACTCATTTTCTGTCGCTATCTCAGCTGACTTACTATATCCAACCAACATGTTGTCTTTCATATTCTAGCAACACATAATGAGAGGCACTATCAACTTGACTTACACAAATTCCTTCAGGCGTATGGTTTCCATTGGCTCCAGCCGAGATCGTACCCACGATCATTAAGGATTGTCGCTTTCTCAGCATTATGCCCTACTGTCATTTTCTGGTCGTTACGCTATTTGCACGCCCTCTTCTACTGATATTCTGTTATGCCATCTCGTGTCACCTTCTATTCTTCTGTCATGGCTTACTCATCTGGCGTATATTCCTCTTCCAATGCCTTCTCTTTGTCTTCTTCTTCTCTTTTACTTCTTCTGTCACATCATCCTTCCCCTTTTCCTTTATGTTGCTTCCTCGGTCATAACTCCTTCCTCTTATCCTTTATGTTCTTTTCCATACTTAAGGCAGAATTCTACATGAATTCTGCTCTACTATCCCTAGGCCCAATAGGTCCCCAACACTCACCTGTGGCTCATCCCAAGCCACACGAAGCTATTGCTCCATGTACTTACTTGTGCTGATTTTGTTCTGAAAATCCTCCACAATTTTCACCAGTTTCTCTGCCTCTGTGTGCACTTCTTCCTCTGTTTTATGCATTTTCTCCACCAGGTCGAAACTGACGTGTTCCGACATGAATTTTCCTATAGATGCCGCTACTTCGCGCACCTTCTGATGTATAGGTTGAACTATGCATGTAACTCTCTCTCCTTCATCTTGCAATTCTTCTACCTTTTCCTCGCGCTATTGTTGTTGTGTGCGCAGCGCATTCATTTGTTGTTGTAGTTTCTGCATCTCTGTTGCCTTAACCATTTTCTGTGCCAAGGGTAGTTGTTTCATCTCGTTTCTTATCTGCATTATATTTGCTTCAAACACAGTCATATCACTTGCAATCCTCTGTGATTGCTTGTCGTCCATTAGGGCTTCCCAAGTTCGAGAGACTTGGTCCACAACCTTAGCACATGTTTGTTCTGTTTCTTCTATTCTTTTCACAACCTTAGCGGTTGTGTCTCTTCTGCTCTCCAACACTTTTGGAGGTGTGTTGGGTTTCCTTTTCTCTTCTAACTTTGTAATTTTTCTCCTAAGGTCAGCCACTATCTTAGCTAATTGTGCTATTTTGGCATCTGGTGTCATTTCCTATGTTATCCCTTCTTCTTCAAAGTTCTTGCAGGCAAGGGCTACTGCTTCGTTGCTTCCTGATTGTTTCCTTCCAATTCCATTTTACTCTGTTTAGTTTCTTGAATTTCAAGTTTCATTTTCTTGATGTCTTTATGTGCAGCCTTCATCTTCGTTTCCAGGTTGCTCTTGTGCAGTTTTATCTCTGCATTGACAACACTCTGTACTGCATATACTTCATTCAAGTGCATCGATGAAAAATCTATAATAATCTAGTCATTATCCTGAACAATATGATTAGACTTCAGAGTGTCTAAATTAACAAGGGTTTTAGATACTTGTACCGTTATTGGTGGGACTGGAACAGAGGGCGCAATTTACTCTATTCTTAATGCTTCTGATAGGGCTTGTGACTCTGTTGTTGCACTCGGACAGTCGATAGTAATTTTAACCTCTTCAATTGCTTTACAAATAATTTTAAGGATATTAGTGACTATACCTGAAAGTTCTTCTTGTCATTATTCTATGGACTTGAAACTAGTTTGCGCTGCTTTGGTTATTGCCTCAGTCATTAGTTCCACATCATCACTGTCCAAGTTAACGGTATTTGCAGTTCTATCAGCCTTCATCTTCTTCTTCTTTCTCTTTGGTTGTACTTGTTCTTCCTGAGCCCCCCCCCTCATTTTTTGATTCTGGGTCTGTTTGTATTGAGGGGGTGTGACTTTCTACGGAGTCTAAATCCTCTAGGCAGACTTCTTCTTCGTTTTCCTCATCTAACCTGTCTTCTTATAATTGGTTCTCCTCGTATCAAAGTTGCTCTTCTAATATTGGAACACACGATTCCTTTGGCCATTGATCAATAATTTCTTGGATTTCTTCCTTTGTCATCATAAATTTGGTTGGTATCTTTTGACTTTGCGGCTATCGTCGTGGCTATATGTAAATACGGTGCGGCTGATCTCAAATTTAATAATGGGATGAAATTGCTGAATAATGGTGTCATCCAACCTGGACATGTTCTTTACTTGGTGGCATATAGCCTCCCTGTGCATAAAAAATTCAACATTGTTATGCCTTTGTCATTCCTTTAGTTCATTCTCATACCACAGGTTTTGATATTTTACTCCTTGACAAGTCATTGGCAGGTCGATCCCTTGGTAGTCTTGTGGGTTAGACCATGCTATGAATGAAATTAAAAGTAACATCCATGAATAGTGAAATGGCCTACCATTTTCTTGTTCATCACTGACATCTTGTACAAGATCATTCAAGAAGAATTGACACCAGTTAATCTGAGTTCATGCCGCGTAGAGTTTCGCAAGCGTAATCGCTCCCGCAATACACTGGTTCGGGCGCATTTTGCGAAGTAAGTTGGAGGCCAATACCTTGGCAGCAAAGCGAGTAGTGGGGTAGATAATTGAACAAATAAAAAGGGCCCTTTTTCTTCTTCATACGCTATACTTTTTCTTCATTCACTTAGCTATTGTAGCCTCTTAATCGTTTTTTAGCAGTGGTGTTGGGTCCATTTTAGCAGATGGTAGGCTTGTGATGGTGGCGATCAGCTGAACATCCACAGGTATGATTTTTACTAACCATAGAACCACTCCATGAAAAAATAGAATTAATTGCTTGACATGGGCGTTTATTTATGTACTTCTCCCAAAATGTGGCATATACAACAACGATAATACGCCAGATAGCTCCAGTTCCTTTGCAACAAATCATTGAGGCACCTCTAGTGTGTCCTGCACAATGTCCATCTAGTGTCTGTGGTCTAGGTTTGTTTGCGTCTTCATATCATGATCAACGTAAGATAATGTTTCCACATTGGGTAAAATGTCTTTCACTACCTTCACTCCTTTGGGTATTAGTGGCTCTACCAGTAGGGTCTTTGCACCTTTTGGAATTGTAACTTTTGGTGCATCTCTGGGTATGGGTGAGACATAGGGTGGCATCATATTTCTTGTCTCAAAATTCTCTTCTACTGTTGGGTTTGGCGTTGGGGGTGTTGCTGCTCTTCCCTTCCTTTTTTCTATTGTTGGTGCATTTTCCTTACTTAGTCCCTGATGGACCTAGTCTTTCTTTCCCAACCGGGTTACTAGCATTTGACTGTACTCCTGGATTAGTATGTACATAAATGGGGGTCATCTATGGTGGGATGTAACCAGTAGTATCTTCCATGATCGGTGTAGGTGATACAGACTTGGATTCAACTGTGCTTGTGTTGGAAATGGAGATGACCATACTACAAACTCACCAGTTCAGTGCTCATGGTTGGAAGTAGTAGTAGTGTTATTCTTTTGTAAACAAGGAAAATAGTCTTGTTAGTGAAGCTTGATAAAATACCTTAACTGATGCTAGTCGTTCTTGGCATGCACAATCAATTAATCAGAAAGGACTCCACACTTTCAGGCACATGGGCGTACCGTGGGATCATTGATCAAAGCTTTTTGCGTTATGCCACCATTAACCTGTGACTTTAAATGGTAGTTATTGTTGTAAAGTGGGTTGGTACAATAACGCTCACTGTCATTCCCCCCCCTTTTTTAGGTTGCATCTAGCAGGGTAATGTGTATCTTCACATGTGCGAACTCTTTCCACTGCGCATATTCCTTCTGACACATGGATATTATTGCGAATGGGTCACTATCATCTAGATTTTTCATGATATTATAACACTCCATCCGATTGTGTATAGTCATGTTGTATTGATGGACATTCATGTCTGCAACCGAGAGTTCTTCAAATATCTTTTCCTTTATTACCTGTAACGCGACATCTACTGTTAGGTGTTTGCTTGCAAACTCAAATGTCTGGGTGAAGCTTGCAGCTAAGCTTTCCCATTCAATAGTTCCTCGTCGCAGTTCTTCTGATGTGTACCAACTTCTTGGTACCATTTCCAAAGTGTGGATGAATCGATGAACCCATTCTTGTCATGGATGTTCTTGCCAAATCCTTCGACAATGCTGAATATGTTTCCCAGGATCTGTCAGTCCTGTGTATTTTTTTATCAAGGCAACTGATCTCTTCCCCAAATTTGATCTCCATTAATATCCTACACTGTGGCCATTCAACGATAGACTGTTTGTGTGTACCACACCATCTAGCAGGCGTAGCTTTCAACACATAGTCCAAAGCGAACAATCGATGTGATTTTGTGAATTTTTCTTCAAATTCTACCAAAAAATATGCAAGGTTAGGTAATCCTTCATATGTAGGCAATGTGCTTGCTTCGGATCCTACCCTTCAAACAACTCTTGTGATTCTTGTACATCTTCGCATGGAGACTTCATGTAGCCTGTTCTGCCAATTTTCCAGAGCATTGCCTGAGTCGGACGTGCACAAGCTTACACTCTGCCAACTTAGGTTTCCATTAGCTATTGGGTTAATATATTCTTCTTTCAAAGACATGATGTTGTAAAATTGATCTAGATAATTGTCTTGCCCTTCGCTATGTACAGGCTCAACATATCTCTGTCCTTCAAGTGGATCAATTGATGGAACCACTCTTATTTCAAAATCTTCGAAATATAAGATAATTTTCTTGAAGTTTATAATGGTTTGGTTGTCTATTTCCCAATCAATTCCTAGAAAAGCAGGATACGGGTTTGTGTCATCGCCAATGTCAATAACTTTGAAGTTGGCATATGTTATTAACCCTTCGACTTCCACAGGCACTTGAGTTAGTATACCAATTAGTAGAACCTTCGACTGGTTCATAAGCCTTAGTTGAATATGAGACCATTCCAATCGTGGCTTATTCATGCTCTCCCATGTTTGTCTTGTCAATATATTGACATCCGAGCCCAAATCCAATATGATATAATCCATATCATAATCTCATATCTGCGCAGTCATTCATAGTTCTCGGCTTGTCTTCAGTTTTTTCCCGATATGATTAACTCTTTTTTCAGGTCACAGGTCTTCTGTGGTTTCCTCTATTAGTGTTGTCAGTTCTGCAACAACATCTTTATCATTGATTAGTGCTAAACAACTTTTGAAAAATTCTTTAAGCTTACTACCCTTTTTCATTGGCGACTTCCTGTTTAGTTTTTCAAATCGTTCGGGCATAACCATAACTTGTCCAGATGTCAACAACTGATTAGTATCAACAAAGTCTTGTCACACCTTTAAGAAGACTTATTTCTCTTGTTGGACATCTAACGGAGCTTTCTTTTGTGCCACAGGTCTCACTTGCAGTTGTCCCTGTTGTGTATTTTGGTCTGCCCCCATCGCAACACCTCCTCTTGTAACTACAATAATGTGGTGTTGTCGTGGTTCCATAGAAAGCATTTGAATATTTTGATTGGGATTCTGATTCTGATTCTGCATTGGGTTGGGATTAACGACAGTTCTAGCCCGCCATTTCGTAATAAGCTACGGACACTGTTCGATAGTGTGATCAAATGCTTTACAATATGTACAATTTTTTGTATGACTTTGACAATCTTGGGAAAAATGTCCTGGATTCCCACAATTATAACATACGAATTGGTCTCTTCCTCGAGCAAATTATCCTCCTTGTTGTTTCCCTTGACCTCTAAAATTCCCACCTCGCTTTGCAGAGGGTATTGTTGTTGTTGAGGATATTGATTCAACTGGTATTGTAGTTGGGGGTATTGCTGTTGTTGATATTGTGAAGGATGATACTGAGGTTGCACTTGTTTAGCTTGCATATGCTGATTATTTTTCATTAAGTAGGTATCCATCGTCTTTTCTTGCAGTAGCTGAAGTGCTCTGCAGTCTTTTTCATCATGACCTACTGATTTACAAAATTTACAATAGAGACAAGCGAGTGTGCTTACAATCTTCTGTAATTACATACATTCCTCGGACTTTTGGCCCCTAGTATGGCATATTCTACACCAAGGCATTCCTTGGGTTTTTAATGGGTTCGACACACCTACTATGACATAGTTCATGAGCACCGGGAAATTGTCTTTATGGTGTCTGTTTGTTCTGCATCTTGTACACAACAATTTTTCCCGAACTTCCTTTCATCTTTTAATGTCCTGGAGCTGCACTATAAGATTGGCTAGCTACGACTGAATTTGCATCATTCCCGAGTCAGTGCCTCCAACCGACAAGGCTTCTAATTTCATTGCTATTTCTAGAGCCTCTATCTATGACACGAGTTTTTTTTGCATCAACAGGGTTCAGATACATGGTAACAAGGCATCAATAAACCATTCCTTGTGTTGCACATCTGACATTGGAAACTCACTTTGTCCATTAATGTCTTAAATATTTGGTCAAAGTCCCAAACAGATTATGTTGGTAGCTGCTTAATCTCTTTTATTTTGGTGATGCATTATGATTCATACTTTGATTTTTTGAATTCATCTATCAAACCCATTCGAATCTCATTGAGTGTTTTCAGGACAACTCCTACTGGTACTATGGAAAATTTCATATAGCAGTCCAACGCACGACCTCATAGAGTCATGATCATTTGTGCTTTCTTGATATTCTCATCCTAGATCTGTCGCACAGTCCAAACAACCTCACAAAGAAACCAATGTTTTTCTGGGTCTTCCAACCCATTTCCATTGAATATTGGTAGCTTAATGTTAGCTCCAGCCATTGTATTTGTTGTTGGTACAGTCGAAACAAAATTTTGACTAGTTGAACTTCCTTGTCCCCTATTTACAGTTTTAGTAGTACTCGTATTTATAGGATTATTTGGAGACAAGTCTCACGATCTTACCTCTAGTACTGTAGGTGATTTGTAAGCACGTTCTTGTTCTGAAGCTTCAATCGACTCTTCTGACTCTTCATCTCCTTATGAGATCGAATGATATTCTTCTTCTTCATCACAAGACCATTCGTCTAAGTATGATGCAAGCTCGTAGCCTTCTTCTTCTCGATCTGTGCTGCAACTCCCTCATTCTAAAAGAGTTTTTCTTCATTTGTCGGACTTGAATCTTCTTTCGCTTCTTAAAAATCCTGGATCTAGTTCAGTTCCACTATCTCCTAGGAACATCTCACTCTAGGGTTTTGCTGATACATAGCGACCCTTTTCTATTCAGTCTTGTTGCATTCACAGAATGCCTTTTTCACATAAAAGCATTTTTATCCACATCTTTAAAGATGATAGGTATCTGCTGTGTGATCCTTGAAATTTTTTTCGCTCTGCCTCATTGTATGAGGTTATTGTGTCAACAATGAACTCAGTATTATATCCTTTTAGGATATTGTCTATCCAAAAATCCACAACCCTTGATATAGGGTTGCTTACTTATTCTAGTTGTTTGATTAACTGGGGAGTCCACTCCCTTGGTTCTCTGCCTTGAAAATTTGTTCATTTGGTCGCTAACTTAGATAATCACTCATGCAGCATGATGGGAAACTCTGAAAAGAAATCTCGTAGATTTCTGTGTAGATGTACCAACCCAACCGCTTTGTTGGGTTCCACTGAGATCCTTCACTTTATTTTCGTGCAAACTCTAACTCTTTGAAGTCCACGCAGTCCTAGATCTCTGGTTTCGTGGCCTGCCACAACATATCTCTCTCCACAAAAAATTAAGGTCCCGACAACAGAAGCATTTGTTGGATTTTTCTTTCCTCTCGTCTTTCTGTCCCTAGACCCAGGTTCAGTCCCTTCTGCTCAGTACAACAAATCTCGAGATATCGGCCCGACAGAGCAGAGTTGAGCTAATAGCACCTGCGACGTAGATGTTGTCTCACCCGATATATCTCTCCTTTATGGGTAACTTCTAGAACTAGGTTTTCACAGTTGTGTGGGAGGGAGTTTTAGTACCTTAGCTCTACGCTAAAGCTTCCAACGAAGGTTGGGGGTGGATTACCTGTATGCACGATGCTTCGGCAGCTAAAATGCTATCCAACCTTTCTTTATACAACTTAAGTAAATAAACAATAGGCATGCAGCATAAACATATCCATTAATATAATGGGACCATCATACATTTATCCATTTACAAACACAATAATCAACCAGTCATTCAACACAATACTCACACATATATCTAAGCTACTTCAACATTCACACATATAAATAAAATATAACGTGGATACCCATCCGGGCGAAAACCACAAGGTGGAAACCCATCTGGCATGAGGAAATAGATGCACCTTTCGTTTGCGCACAAATCTGCAAACTCTGCTCAAGATATTCTCTTTTATCTTTATAAACATTTCCTCCCTCTCATGCTCTCTGATCTTCTATCTTTCTCTTTCTACTCTACTTCTCCCAGTGATCTGCACATAGCCTGGATCGACTCAACCTTCCCTACTCGTCTGTGCACTCAGCTGCAGAACCTCCAATCTCATGCACTCAGTGATACAGAGCCATTAACTAGAACACCTACCTCTAGTCTAGCTCAGACGTCTTACCCAGAGTCTAATCAATAACCTACAAGATAGAAGAAAAAGGTACTTGATGCTACTCGAGGATAACCCATATACAACTTGGGTTCCTTCTTTTATATCCCAATTACAAGCTCAATACATATCCCATACGCACTTGTTACAGACTCAATATCGACTCGATTATACAGACTCTAAATAGACTCCTTTTCTATCGCTATCTCAACCGACTTACTATATCCAGCCAATAGATTGTCTTTCCTGTTCTAGCAACACATAATGAGAGACACTATCAGCTTGACTTATAAAGATGCCTTCACGCGTGTGGTTTCCGCCGGCTCCAACCGAGCTCATACCCATGATGGTTAAGGACTGTTGTTTTCTTAGCATTATGACCTACTGTTGTTTTTCGACTATTACGCTATTTGCATGCCTGCTTCTGCTGATATTCTGCTATGCCATCTCGTGTCACCTTCTATTCTTCTGCCATGGCTTACTCATTTAGCGCAACTTCCTATTCCAACACATTCTCTTTGTCTTCTTCTTCTCTTTTACTTCTTGGTGCATGTGGGTTGATCCCAACCAACCCCAACTAGCACTTCCAGGATCTAGGGGCTCCCACACTTAGCAGGACTACCCAATTTAGCCTAATGGCCAAATTATGCTCCAAATATCTCCTTCCCACAATTTTGCCTCTACAATCACCTTTCCGCAACTCTGTTTCCGCAATCGGGTTGCAGGATGCGGGATCTTGAACACCCAATGTTGTGCTTCGCAAATTTCATTCCGCAATGGCCTTCCCGCAAGCGGGTTGCGGGATGCGAGATGGGGGATGCCAACTTCCCAAAGTTGCTCCCCTGCAACTTCCCCTCCACAAATTTTCCTCTGCAATTCTCCTAGCCGTTAGATCTTAACGGCCTTCACTTCAACTGTCGATCTACTTTTGGTGCGGACCTCTCAGATCTCTGTAGTTCTGTTAACTTCCTCGCAACTTCCATTGTGGGCTTCTTCTAGACCGTCAGATCTTTAGCTATGGACTCAATCTCGACCGTTCATTCTTTGGAAAACTTGTTAATGGAAAAAAAATCTGCGGGTTGCGTCGATTGATCATGGAATTGATCAATCCATCCTACAATCGTCCTGATTCATTAGCCTAACACTCTTATGCATGCATCTACACTCTACTTCAACTATTCAAGCAAGAAATTGATGCGTGAATACAATAACTTCTCAAAAATACACAAATGTTTAGGAAAACGCCAAAGTCAGCTTTGTAAGATACAAAGTTCAACACAATACATGCATAAAGGCTAACAACCCAACAAAACACACGGTTAATCCTTCTATTAATCAATCAAAGGAAAATGCACACAAATTGGATCTCTCTTCTTCTGACTCTTCAAAATATTTACAAGTAGGAATTAGACACAGGTCTGTCCTCTTCTCTGCAAATTGAAAATTTTAAACGCTAAAGAGTAGAACCCCCTCTACATCTCTAAACTGTATATTTATGCTAAACTGCTATTCCTATCCTGAGTGGTCCTGCAACTGAAAACAAACACTACGACGCATGATGAAAACGTCCTTGTCTGAAACAAACTACCAGCAACTTTATCTCCACACAGGGAGTCGTGATCTGCAAGATTCCTATGTCGCTAATCAGACTACGACTCAGCTCAAAAGGATTACAAAAGATGCCACAGCATGTGACCAATTCATCACATTGCTGGCATGCCGCGATGCTCCTGCATCAGACTCTCAAGTTAGAAAATTATGAACCCCTATTCATTAGATCAGCTACAGTGAAACCCTTGGCTTCCAACTCTGCAGTGCTCATCCAAGTAGAATCCTCTGTTGGTCGCTTCTTCCACTTGACCAAATACTCCAGATAGTCCTTCTTCCTTGTCCTTTTTACCACCTTAGTGTCCAGAATGGCCTCAACTTCCAATGGTTGTGCCACAGGCATCTGCCCCATCCATTGTAAGTCTTCAGTAGGATCTTCCCCTTCTACAAAGGTTCTAGTGTCACTTGTTACATAAGGATATAGATCTGCTACATTAAATATTGGTGAAATACCCACTCCTATAGGCAACTCTACCTCATAAGAATTTGTTGAAAATTTTCTGACTATCCTACAGTATCCAATCTTCTTCATCTTTAGCTCATTATACTCTCCTTTTGGAAATCTGTCCCTCTGCAGATATGCTAAGACCAAATCTCCTACTTCATAGTTCTTTTCTCTCCTTTTGGAATCTGCTCTGGCCTTTAACTGGTGTTACTCTATTGCAACCTTGCTTCACTTGCTCCTGCAGTTCACTAATTCTTGTAGCAAACTCTTCTCCATCTGCACTTCTCTTCTCCAATTGACCTAAGTCACGAAGTTCACACACCCCTCTTGGATGCATTCCATACAGAATTTGAAATGGACTCATCCCTGTACTCCTGTTTGGTGAATCATTATAGGCAAACTCAGCTTGAGCTAATACTCTGTCCCACTACTTAGGACTCTCTCCAATCAAACTTCTCAACATGTTTCCCAGACTCCTATTGACTACTTCGGTCTATCCATCAGACTGTGGGTGATATGCTGAACTGAAATTCAATATGGTACCCAACTTCTTCCACAAGGTTCTATAGAAATGACCCATGAACTTCACATCTCTATCTAATACAATGCTTCTAGGTAAACCATGTAGTTTAACCACTTCATCAAAGAACAAGTTAGCAATGTGTGTGGCATCTCTAGTCTTGTAACATGGAATGAAATGTGCCATCTTAGCAAATCTATCCACAAAAACAAAGATAGAATCATGTCCCATCTGAGTTCTTGGTAAACCTAAAATGAAATCCATACTCACAGAATCCCAAGGCTTGGTTGGAATAGGAAATGGTGTGTACAATCCTGTGTTCTCGCTTCTCCCCTTAGCATGCTGGCATACTCTGCATCTACTTACAAACTTCTCTACTTCAGACCTCATCCTTGGCCAAAAATAAAAATGACCCAACTGTCCAAAGGTTTTATCACTTCCAAAGTGACCTGCCATACCTCCATTATGTTTCTCTTGTATCAGATTCTCTCTCATAGAACACTTTGGTATACACAGTTTACTGTTTTTGAAAAGTAAACCATCTTGTAGGGTATACTCCAACCATAGCTCTCTGTCCACCTCCACTGGATTCTTACAAATCAATGTCAGCTTCATACAAATCTCTCAAATGCTCAAATCCCAAGACTTGGATCTGATTTTCTTGCATAATCAACAGTCTCTTACTCAAAGCATCAACTACTCTGTTTGACTGTCCACTTATGTGTTTCAACACAAAGGTAAAGCTCTGTAAGAACTCAACCCACTTGACATGTTTCAGGTTCAACTTAGGTTGTTGCATAATATAGTACAATGCATGGTTATCCGAATACAACACCATATCTCTGGGCATCAAGTAGTGCCTCCAATGCTTCCTTGCTTGAACAATAGCATAAAAATCCTTGTCATAAGATGAATAGTTCTGCTTGGCATCATTCAACTTCTCATTGAAATACGCTATAGGCCTGTCCTGTTGACTGAGTACAACTCCGATTGCTACTCCACTAGCATCACAGTTCACTTGGAAAGGGTGGTTGAAGTATGGCAACTTCAATACTGGTTGTTCAATGATCTTCTTCTTCAAGAGCTGAGAACTATTTTAAGCCTCTGTTGTCCATTGAAATTGCTGTCTATCCTTCTTAATTGTCTCAACGATAGATTCACAAATACCAATGAAGTTCTTTATAAATTTCCCATAGAAACTTGCTAATCCATGAAAGCTTCTTACCTCAAATACGTTTCGAGGTGAAGGCCAATCAATGATTGTTTGCACCTTTTCTGGATCCATCTTCAACCCATCTCTTGAGATA
Organism: Pseudotsuga menziesii; assembly: GCA_001517045.1. NCBI lineage: Eukaryota > Viridiplantae > Streptophyta > Pinopsida > Pinales > Pinaceae > Pseudotsuga > Pseudotsuga menziesii. The sequence goes on along the minus strand of LPNX010858752.1, from coordinate 417,333 downwards.
ACAAAGCCCAAAAATACTAGCTCTGTCTTCATGAATGTGCACTTCTTCACATTTATCAACAACTTTTCCTGTTGCAGTCTCTCTAAAACATATCTCAGATGATTCAGATTCTCTTCTTCTGTTTGGCTGAAAACCAAAATGTCATCTAGGGTAAACTATCACAAAATTACCTATGAAATCCCTCAAGACTTCATTCATCAATCTCATAAAAGTTCTTGGTGCATTGGACAATCCAAAAGGCATGACCAACCACTCATACAACCCATCATTTGTCTTAAAGGATGTTTTCCACTCATCTCCTTCTTTGATCCTGATCTGATGATATCCACTCTTAAAATTCAGTTTTGAAAAGCATGTTGCCCCACTTAGGCAATCCATCATGTCATCCATCCTTGGTAATGGAAATATATATCTGATAGTAATCTTGTTAATTGCTCTAGAGCCAGTACAGATCCTCCACTCACCATCCTTCTTTGGTGTAAGTACTACTGGTACTGCACATGGACTCAGACTCTTTTGGACCAATCCTTTGTCCAACAAACCTTGGACTTGCTTCCTCAGTTCTTCATTCTCTTGAGGTGTCAACCTCTATGCTACCTTGTTTGGCAAACTGGATCCTGGAATAAAATCAATCTAATGAATTATATCCCTTCTTGGTGGTAATTCATTAGGTAAATCATCCACCACAATGTCACTAAACTCACTCAACATCTATTGAATCTCCTCAGGTATATTTGCCATGCTGTTCTTCATCATTACCACTCTTGGCTTACATACCACAACATAGTTCAACTCTTATTTCTCAACCTGCTGCAAATATTCCTTTCCTGACAGCATCGGAACTTTAGGTGCTGATGGTCTTACTGTACTACCTTCTTGTAAAGGGTGAAGTACATGTGTTATCCCATTCTGCTCGAAACTATGACAATTACTCCTACCATCATGGGTTACCTTCTTATCAAATCGCCACGGTCTTCCTAACAGTATATGACAAACATCCATGGGCATCACATCACACCGAATCTTGTCCTTATATGGACCTATTTGGAAATCAACTACACACTGCTCACTCACCAGGATTTGATGTCCTTTATGTAACCAATATACTTTGTATGGAACAATATGCTTGGTATTATTGAAGCTCAAATTTTCCACCATCTCCGTGGAAACAAGATTGTCAGTACTCCCATTGTCAATCACCATCTTACAGCACTTCCCTTGGACTTTACACATAGTCTTGAATAAATATTTCCTTTAAGCAGGCTCAGCTTGCTCCTTCCCAGGTTTCAACAAGACTTTATTCATCATCAATGACTCTCCTGTCTCTGGAAAGACTTCATCTACTGACGACTGTTCTTGATGTTTCTCATTCTGAGCTACATAGGCTCCTCTTTGTCCTACGTCTTTTTTTCCCAGACATTCAAATGACTTATGCCCCGACTGGTTGCATTTGTAACATATAACAATAGCTTCTCTGCCTCTTCCTCTACCTCTACCTCCTTGGTAAGGTCCTCTTTTGCTAGAATCACCTCCTCTACCATGTTGTTTTTGCTGGCTAGAGTTACTGGAATCTCCTCTCTGTGGTCCAAATCTTCCTCTTCCCGTTGCTTGCCCTCGTCCTCTAGTTGAACCACGACCTCTATTGAGGCTCTGCTTACTCGCTATCTTTTCTTTTGCCCTTAAGGCACATTGATACACCTCCTCCATCATTCTAGGTGATATCACACTGATCTCTTCTTGGATATCCATCCTTAAACCATTCACATATCCGGTATCCTTCTCTGCTGACTCTTCCACATATCCAGCCCTTAGGTTTACTTTGTAGAACTCTTCAGTGTATTCTCTCATTGTTAACGATATTTGCCTGAGGTTCTGTACTTGTCGATACATAATTAGCTGGTAATATTTGGGCAAGAACTTAGCCCTCATCTTTGCTAACATTCTATCCTAGTTTTTTATCAATGGCTTATTCTTCCTCCTTTTTTCTGTTTGCACACTATCCCACCACAAGGATGCATGCCCTTTCAACCTTGTGATAGCCAATCTTCTACCTCATCATACTCAAAGTACTTATCCAGCTCATTGTTCTAGTCAATGAGATGCTCCAAGATGATAATTCCCTCATAGGTAGGTAACTTCAGTGTGGGCCTTGAAGTCGCTCCCAGAATAGATCTAAAATATCTTAACTCTGGTGTTTCCTTCATAGGTGCAGCTTCTTCTCTTTGCTCTTCATCCTCAAGTTCACTTACATCCCCTGCTTCTGGGTCTCTTCATCTGTTAGTTTCCATGGCTTCCATACTTACCCTTAACTCCCTCATTTCCTCTAGAACTTATGCGTTTCCCCCTGGTCGACCTCTGTCACGACCTCTTGCTCTTGCAATGCATGCAACCATCTTCTCACACTAAGCCTCTACGATAACAGTTCTCTTTCACACTGTTACAACTTACCTTACCAAGCCTCTTCTTAGCCCTTGGTCTTTCGACAATGATGGTCCTCTATCCAGAACCTCTTGAGCACTCTTCTTTTCTCTCTATAGGCTTCTATGACTATGCTTCTCTCCTTTGCGAGCTTCTCCTTGTTCCTTCAAAAATTCTACGCACAATCTCAACTGTGGAATTCCTCAACAGGAAATCCTTTCCGGCTCTGATACCAAAATTGGTGCATGTGGGTTGATCACAACCAACCCCAACCAACACTTTTGGGATCTAGGGGATCCTACACTTAGAAGGACTTCCCAATTTAGCCTAATGGCCAAATTATGCTCCAAATATTGCCTCCTCGCAATTTTTCCTCCGCAACCACCTTTACGCAACTTTGTTTCCGCAATCGGGTTGCGGGATGCGGGATCTCGAACACCCAATGTTGCACTTCCCAACTTTTTGATTTTGCAACGACCTTCCCACAAGCAGTTTGCGGGATGCCAACTTCCCAAATTTGCTCCCCCACAACTTCCCCTCCGCAATTCTCCTAGCCGTCAGATATTTGGACCTTCACTTCGACCGTCGATCTAATTTTGGTGCAGACCTCTCAGATCTGTGCGGATTTGTTAACTTCCTCGCAAATTCAGTTGCGGGCTTCTTCTGGATCGTCAGATCTTTAGTTGCGGACTCCATCTCGACCGTTCATTCTCTGCAAAACTTGTTAATGGCAGAAAATCTATGGGTTGCACTGATTGATCATGGAATTCATCAATCCAGCCTGTAATCATCCTGATTCTTTAGCCTAACACTCTTATGCATTCATCTACACTCTACTTCAACTATTCAAGCAAGAAATTTATGCATGAATACAGTAACTTCTTAGAAATACACAAATGTTCAGGAAAACGCCGAAGTCGTCTCTGTAAGATACACAGTTCAACACAGTACATGCATAAAGGCTAACAACCCAACAAAACACACGGTTAATCCTTCTATTAAGCAATCAAAGGAAAATGCACACAGCTTGGATCTCTCTTCTTCTGACTCTTCAAAATATTTACAAGTAGGAATCAGACACAAGTCTGTCCTCTTCTCTGCAAATTTGGAATTCTAAAGGCTGAAGAGCAGAACCCCCTCTACATCTCTAAACTGTCTATTTATGCTAAACTGCTATTCCTATCCTGAGTGGTCCTACAACTGAAAAAAAACACTACGACACATGATTAAAACGTCCTTGTCTGAAACAAACCACCGATGGCTTGATCTCCACGCAGGGAGTCGTGATCCGCAATGATTCCTACGTCGCTAATCAGACTATGACTCAGCTCAAAATAGTTACAAAATATGCCATAGCATGTGACCAATTCATCACATTGCTGACATGCTGCGATGCTCCTGCATCACTTTTTCTGTCGCAACATCCTTCCCCTTTTCCTTTATGCTGCTTCCTCGGTCGTAGCTCCTTCCTCTTCTCCTTTATGTTCTTTTCCATACTTAGGCAAAATTCTACATGAATTCTGCCTTGCTATCCATAGGCCCAAGAAGAATACCAACGTTAAACAATATGGGACTAAGACCAGGCATTGGCACCCAAACCCTGCCAAGGTACATTTAAAACATTACATAACAACACTATAACAATGGCTAAAGAGCCGATGTAAAAAAAACCCTAGAAGGGTTTACAAAAAACACATATTATTTTAAAACTGAAGCACTTATCTTAAACAAACGATGTGGCTACTATTTTGAAACCCTCACGACGATTCCTGCCCAGCATGACCTACAAACCACAATGTAGATGGGTCAACATGGTGTTCGAAAATATTGATAAGGAAAACAGAGGATTAACTATGAGCCACATTCTTTACCTGGGAATTTGGAAATGCGGACCTGGGAGTAGGTGACCCTATCGCCTCCCTCTCCAGCGCCTTAAACTGTACATTGTTCATTACAGTAAACAAGAAAAACATTTTACTTTGTGAAATCAATTAAATGGACAACTTAAATTGTGGGATGAACCTTACCTTGGCGAAATGGCAGAGAGGGCCAGGAGTCGACTCCTCCATAGCAGCCTTATCCCTCCTCTGTCTGCAATACAAACAACAAAAACTCAGTTAGACTTACATTGTGTAAACACAGCTAAAAAATATGACTGAGTTAACTCGGCTCAACATTTACACTGATAAGGAAACCAGAAAACTAAAGTTTATTTTATTGCATGGTTTAAATTCTCTTTTAAAACAGAAAGAGAAGAATAACTATATTTTGCAAGAAAAAATGGCAGATGCAGAGATGTCTGTAGCAAAAGAACGTCACCTAGAGAATCCTTTAAATCATGAAGAGGGAAATTTAAGGGATGGGGAAATTTGGGTAGACTTAAATGACAGTAAAGATAATAAATCTGAACTAAGAAGAACTGTGAAAGAACTTATATCAGAATTAAGAAAAGTTAAGGAAGATAAGGAACGAATTCTAAAAGCCCAAGAGGAATTAAATGATATTATGTTAGTTAAGATACATAACGATGAAAAATAAAAAAATAATGAATCTGAACAAGAAATACCTAAAACTGCATCGTACAAACGTAAGGAACGGAAGTTGGAATTTTCCAGCCATAAACCTAAAACTTCCAGTGAAGAATCAATTAAACATCACTCAAGAAAACAACAAGAGTCAAGCGAAAGTAATGATGATAACAAAAGGAAAAATAAATGCAGACCATATAAAGAAATATTTTGGGAGTTTAAGAAAATTAAACCACTAATGTTTAATGGGGAAATTGAGAAAGGTGAAGAGGTGGAAGCGTGGTTATAAGGAATGAAAAAGTATTCCCAAATATACAACTACTCTGACAAGTTAAAAGCTAAAGTGACCATCTATAATCTGACTGGAAAGACGGATATATGGTGGCAATATATAAAGAAAGCCAAGAGAATAAAATCAAGATATGTAACTTGGAAAACATTTAAAAATCTTTTTAAAAGAAAATACTTGTCAGAATAATACTATGAAGAAAAGGCCAAAGAATTTATGAATTAAGGCTAGGAGCCATGACTATGAAGGAACTCTGCAGTAAGTTTCTAAGCATGCTTCATTATGTTCCTTACATAATTGATGAAAAACCTAAAATGTAACATTTTCTCAGTTATTTTCCTACCATGTTCAAAGAATGTACCAAGTACGATAATCCGAAGGCGCTAAAGGAAGCAATGAGAAAGGCAAACTATTGTTACGACCAAAACAAAAATAAAAGCGAAAAATGTACCAACTTGGTAGAGTAAAATGAAAAATAATTTTGATCAAAGGAAGAAACATAATAAATTCCACAAAAACACAGGGAAAAACTATAAGGGGTATTAGGGTAATAACTACGAAAGTTTTAAACCACATAATTATGCAGTAAAAGAACCTCCTACTATTCTTAACAAGAACCTCCTACTATTCTTAACAAGAACCCAACACAAAAAGAACCCTTAAAATGTTGGGAGTGTGGAGGGCCATATTACTTTAAAGAATACCCAGTAAGAAAGAAGAATTTTAATGTTCATTCCTTCCAGGAAGCAGTTACAGTTTTGGACATGGTAAGGAGCATGCCCAGAATTTACGCTGCATTGGAAAACCGACAAGTAGATCATCAAACTTCTATGGTTGAAATCAAAGGTATGATAAACATACAACCTATTTCTATTTTAATTGATCCATGTGTAAGTCTGAGTTATACATCACCCATAATAATCGAATTCTATAAATTAGTACCAGAAAAGTTTGGTAAGTCGTGGTTGGTACAATTAGCCACCAGTACTAAATGTAAAGTCAATAGTCTTGTTAAGAATTGTAAATTGATGATGAATGATTTCATTATGCATGCTGATTTAAATATTCAGCCTTTAGGTTCCTATGATCTGTTAATAGGAATGGATTGGCTAGAAAAACACAAAGTAATGTTAAATTGTTTCGACAAAACCTTTACATGTACAGATGATAATGGAAACACTGTAAAAGTAAAAGGCATTCCTAGGAAGGTTACAATCAGAGAAATCTATGCGTTACAAATGAAAAGATCAGTAAGAAAAGGATGTAAAGTGTGGTTGTCTATATACTAAATGATAATGAAAATGACAATAAACTTAAACTTGAAGACATACCAGTCTTGAAGGTGTTTGAAGACATCTTTCCGAAAGAACTCCCTAGACTTCCTCTGAAAAGAGAGATTGAATTCATGATCAATCTGATACCCAGAGTGTTACCAACATCAAAATCTCCTTACTGAATGTACATAATAGAAATTACAGAGCTCAAATCTCAACTACAAGAGTTAATTGATAAAAAGTATATTCGACCTAGTGTCTCTCCCTGGGGAGCACTGGTCTTATTTGTGAAAAAGGACATAACCTTAAGATTATGTATAGAATACCAATAGTTAAATAAAATGACCATTAACAACCGATACCCGCTACCCCTGATAGATGATCTATTTGATCAATTCTACGAAGCAACTATCTTTTAAAATTTAGACTTAAGGTCTGGTTATCATCAAGTACGAATAAAAGATGATGGTTTCTTTAAAACGACATTCATGACCCGTTATGGTCACTACGAGTTTGTCATAATTCCTTTTGGGTTGACAAATTCACCTGCTGCATTCACGTGTTTAATGAACAACATCCTAAGTAACTGATTGGATAAGTTTGTGGTTGTCTTCATCGACCACATACTAATCTACTCTAAGAACGGACAAGAACATAAGGAACATTTAAAGATAATTCTGCAAGTACTAAGAGAATAACAACTTTATGCAAAGTTCAGTAAATGTGATTTCTTTAAAGATAGAATTCAATACCTCGGTCCAAGGATAGAATCTCTGTCGATCCCGACAAAATAAAAGCCATCACTAAATGGTTGGTTCCTAAAAACGTAGTCGACATAAGATCATTTATGGGGATTACCGGATACTACCGGAAGTTCATTAAAGGATTTTCTAAGATTGCATACCCCATAACTTCATTACAGAAGAAAGGTAAACAATTTGAATGGTTTGAAAAATGCATGGAAAACTTTAACAAACTAAAACATCTATTAACTACCGCCCCGATCCTAAAGATTATTAATCTGTTCAAGGACTTCATCATATGTACTGACACTTGCAAGGAAGGGTTAGGCAGAGTCTTAATTCAAGAAAACTATGTTGTGGCATGTGAATCTAGGAAATTAAAAGAACATGAGAAGAACTATGCGACGCACGATGTATAACTTGCCTCCATAATTCATGCCTTAAAAATGTGGCGACATTACCTAATTGGAAGAAAATTCATGCTTATGTCATATAACATAAGTCTGAAATATTTATTTGATCAACAAAATTTAAATGTGAGGCAAGGAAGATAGATGTCCTTCTTAAGCGAATATGATTTTGAAATCAAACACATAAAAGGTAAAGAAAACAAGGTGGCAGACACTCTAAGTTGTCATGCAAATATATTGTTTGTAAGCAACAACTATGAATCTAATATGGAAAATTAGATCCTAAGCGCTGGAAAATTCTAATAGGGAATATTAGATTTTAAAGAAAAGATTGATAAAAATGAACAAAATCAAGTAAAAACATATTTCAGCCTAAATAAACAAGGACTGTTGTCGCATAAAAACCGGCAGTACATACCAAACATAGCAGAAATTAAACTTACAGTTATGAATGAGCTCTAGAAACAACCGTATTCAAGGCATTCTAGATACCAGAAAATGATCACCATGATCAGAAAAATATTTCTTTTGGCCAAACATGAAGAAAGAAGTGGCATAATACTTAGCTCACTGTCTAGAATGTCAACAAGTTAAGGTTGAACATAAACATCCAACAGGATTGTTGCAACCACTACCCATTTCGGAACAGAAGTGAGAAATAATTAGTATGGATTTTATAATAGGCCTACTGAAGAATTTCCAATAGCATGATTCAATCATGGTCGTAGTCGATAAATTAAGTGAGGTTGCTCATTTTATTCTTGTTAATCTACCTATAAAGCTGTTAACGTTGCATATATTTTCATGAAATAAATATTCAGGTTACATGGTGTACCGAAAATAATAGTCTTAGATAGCGACACAAAATTTACAGGTAACCTCTCGAAAGCTTTGTTTAAAGGTTTAAGAACACAGTTGAATTTCAGTATTCCATATCATCTGCAAACGAATGGGCAGATTGAAAGAGTAAATCAAGTTTTAGAGGAAATGCTAAGGATGTATGTCATGGACAAACCAGGTAAGTGGGAATACTACCTACACTTAGTAGAATTTGCTTATAATAATCATTTTCAAGTTTTTGCAGGTATGAGTCCTTTTGAAATATTATATGGACGCAATTGTAATACTCCGATCTCATGGAGCAATCCAGTTGATAGATTAATGTTAGGACCTGATTTATTAAAAGATATGGAGCTAACCATGAAACATGTACAACAAAACTTGAAGGTTTCCAAGACATACAGAAAAGTTATGCTGATTTAATAAGAACTCCTAGAGAGTTCCATGTGGGTGATCATGTGTATATAAAGGTAAAGCCCAAGAAAAGTTCCTTGAGATTGGGGTTGAAGTATTCAAATTTGGCACCCAGGTATTGTGGGCCATTTGAAATTTTGGCTAAAGTAGGATCGATTCGTACCAGTTAGCCATACCACCCAATATTAAAGTGCATAATGTATTTCACATTTCTATTTTAAAAATATATGTTCATAATGTTTATCATGTGATTGATTGGAATGTAATCCAGGTGGAACCCGAAGGAGAGTTCCAAGTGGGACTAGAGCGCATTCTCGATAGGAGAGAACTTTTACTCCAGAGCCGTACCATCAGACAAGTCAAGGTGCAATGGAAGCACCTTAGTCCGGAAGAAGCTACTTGGGAACTGGAAAGTAATATGCGGGAGGCATATCCAGACTTATTCCAAGAGGATGAAATGGAAGAATAAAACATAAATCTTATAACACCGAGGACAGTGTTATCCTTAAGGGGAGGTGTATGTAATACACCATAAATTAATAATTTATTATTAATTCAGCTGAAAAATACATTAACTATTATTTTATTATTTTTGACAGAAAAGTTAAGAATAAAACATTTTGTAATAAAATATTTTTTATTTAATAAAATATGTTGAAGGGGGACAAAAGTGGATGTAGTTGTTAAAGAGTGTTTTCTCATCCACAGGAGGAAAATACACATGGTTGAATCCACTGAGTGAGAACTCAATATGCACGAGGCATCATCCCCAAAAATCAGGCCATAGATCCTAGTTGAGTGCTAAAGAGCAGGAGGCTCATAAATGACAAAGTCCTAGGAAAAATACTATATATTAGTAAGCCATGAGCAACAGGAGGATAACGTTGGATGGGGATTGAATCTGTGAATGCAAGAGATGGCGCATTGAAGGATTTTTTCTCTTGTGGTTCAACAAACAGGATCGGGGGTTCTGGAGCAAGTAACTTGGATGCTCTGGGAGTTGGTTGGGAGGAACAACTTCTCCACTTTTGTTTTCCAAACATTGGTGTCAGGTTCATAATTTATGTTTTTAAATGTTTGTAGAATGTGTTTTAAATTCTATATCTGAGAAGATTAATGTAGGACCTAGTCTGTATCAGCTAATCTAATGATGCTATCTTTAAATGTTTAGTAGCAGTTAGGGATTTCTAGGATTAAACGCATGTACTTGAATTAAGAATTTAGTTTTTATTTAAAATTAAAGTATGCACATAAATGGATTTGTATCGAATCCTTCCTAGGCGAATGACTTGCTAATGCACTTCCGCATTCTGTATTTATATCATTTTTCTAGTCTATAATTTTAAAACTAATGATAGACAAAATATCTAGATCCTCTAATCATGATAGTATAAATTTATTCTAGTATTGACTTAAAAAGAGTAAGATATATATATATGCTAATCTCTACAATATCGAGAGTATATATATATATAATATCCTGAACAAATCCTTTAAGGATCTATAGTTTTTTATTTCCATTTCAAGGATCCGAAGTAACTAAGAGTCTATATAAATTGCAGATCTATAGTAATCAAACTAAGAGTCTATATAAATCATAGATTTGCAGTAATCAAAATATGAAATCACTTAGAGAATCTTTTCTAGATTTTGTTTAAACAAACACATATGGATCGAAGATCCTAACTAATGTTATTTTATCCATGAAATGAATCTAGAATCAATGTATGCACAGTTGCAAATAGTAAGCTTTATATTCCCCAAAGATCGGCGTGAATGCCATCAATAATTACAACCGAGCTTTACTAAAAACAATTGCTACCTACCGTACAATATATCACATACCTTAAGGGTCGTTTAATTAATTCTTTAGAACAAAGTAAAGATAGGGTTGTAAGTACACATCGTGGCTACCACACTCTACATAGAGGCAAAGCCTCGGTATAGTATTTACACATATCCATCATGTTCATCATATGATCACAACATTTCAATAATTAAACAAAAGTATTATACTCACGACCGTAAGACCATTGACGATGGAAACTTTGTGATTTAAAAACAAACAACATACAAATGTGTGTGTGTGTGTGTATAAGGAAAGAAAACTATCATTGGAATCACACAGCCAGAAGTTGACACCTATTATTATTTAAACAACATATATATTAAAGAGTGGTTGTAAGACCATCACCGATGGCTTCCACATTAATATTAATACCAACGTTAAACAATATGGGAATAAGACCAGTCATTGTCACCCAAACCCTGCTAGGGTACATTTAAAACATTACATTACATCACCGTTACAATGGATAAATAGCTGACGTAAAAACAAACCCTAAAAGGGTTTACGAAAACACATATGCTTTTAAAACTGAAACACCTATCTTAAACAAACAACGTGGATACTATTTTGAAACCCTCACGACTCCTGCCCAACATGAGCTGCAAACCACAACGTAGATGGTTCAGCATGGTGTTCTAAAATGTTAATAAGGAAAACATAGGATTAACTATGAGCTGCATTCTTTAACTGGGCATTTGGAAACGCGGGCCTGTGAGGAGGTGACCCTGTCGTCTCCCTCCCCAGCGCCTTAACATGTACATTGTTCATTACAATAAAAAAGAAAAAGATTATACTTTGCGAAATCAATCAAATGGACAACTTAAATGGTAAGACAAACCTTACCTTGACGAAATGGTAAAGAGGGACAAGGGTCGGCTCCTCCGGAGCACCCTTATCCCTCCTTTGTTTGCAATACAAACAACAAAGACTTAGTCAGATTTTACTAAAACATTTCATTATGAAATTATAGTAGTAAAAAATCTTTTAAAAAAATGAAACCCTTACCTTTTTCAGACAGTGTGAAAGGCAAAGTGGTGGCGAGTTCAAGTTCTTCTCTACAGTCTGCCATGAAAGTCGAAGAAGCCCAAAAAACACCTTGAGAAGGACAAAACATATTACTGCAAACACTTTCCCAAAATCAGGACGGACACTTAGCAATAAAATCAAAGCTCGACGGCCCTTGCTGCCCACACAAAATTCTAAACGAGTCTTTCTTCCACAATACTCAAGGTAGTGCCCTTCGGCTCATGCCGACTGCAAAAAAAGTCTTGAAACCACCTGTACATTTCCACCATGAGTTGAGCAGACCTCGGCTCTATGTTTTCCCACCAAACCATCATGCAAATGAGGCTCCGGATAAGAAACAACACATTATACCACGATTTGAAACCCTAACTCCCATATGAAAAGATGGACGGTGGAGGGAGCACCACGTATTCGAGTAAAGGACCTGGCTGCGCTGTCAAATCACACCTAGTTCACGATTTTAATGCCAAAGTCAAACAAGGACAAATTTAATAACAATCAACGACTTAATCATTTAAACTTTAATCATTGCAATCACAACCTTGTATTATAACCATTATGCCAAGAACCTTCTTGGTGTTGGGACCGTGGCATGTAATGCCAATAACCTAACCCTGATGGCATTACAACCATAGTGCTAATTTATTCCAATAACATCAAATTACATTACAAACCATCATGTTATAGTATGCCACGAGCTTAACACTTTACAAATCAAGATATAACCATATGACATAAACGATAGCCATTGTGGACCATAAAGGAAGTACATCTTAAGTCAAACCATGTAGTCATGTGTCAAATTTTATGCCTTAAAGTGCACAAATTTATTTTTATATAATAAGAGGCCACCATATGGTAATACCATATGCTTTACAAACCCTAAGAACCTTATGCTCAAGGGGAGGTAACCACACACCATAGCATAGACTATGTTAAGGCCAAGGCCTTTTAATTACATCGCAACCTATGTGATACATAAGGGTTGGGGTTAATACTATGGATAGTCTCCCCACGCCTTAGGCCAACTTTCAGCCTAATATAAAAAGTAAAGAATAAAGAACAAGTAAAAATGTAATACATCACTTGCGTGGACATGGATGGAGGTTCTGGGAGGAGCTAACCACTGTCACAATTAGCAGAACCTATCGTAAACAAACATGATAAAAATATTAAAATTTGTAAAAGTAAATCATAGAAAATATGCTAAGTAAGTGTGAAAGTAATGCAATTATTATTATTATTATTATTATTTAATTTTTATTTACGATATTTAGGTGTTTTACACATATGGCATGCCCACTGGACAATAACTCTGAATAATGTTCCGATGTTTATGAATGATAGCATCTAAAAAGTTATTAATGATAAAACTCATAATTTTGGTGGCCACAAGCTCAGTATAAAGACTTTTATTTTCAAAGATGTTAAGATTCATGTCCCTCCAAGTCTCCCAAATAGTATACCAAGGTAGATATTTGTATTCAATTTATGAAGCATTCCTTAAAAAAATCACCCACCCAGTCATCTACATGCTTCAGATTCACTTTAAAAATTCTCCAAATATCCTCGAAAATAACTGCACTTCCCAAATAAGTGAGATGTGGACCCATTCTCATTATGACATAACACGCACTAACCTAGACCGATCCAACCACATTTCATGAGATTCATCCAACACAAAATGTGATCCCTGTAAAAAATCTATAAGAAGCATTTTATCTTGAGTGGAATCTTCTTACGCCATAATCTAACTGACCACCAGCAATAAAGAGAGTATCCCTCCCGTCCCAGAATAACCTTATAATCTTTTTGAGCAGAGATAATACCATCAGAAGAATCCCCTTCCTAGGCCAGGTTATCCGACTCTTTAGAGAGAATAATACTCACTCTACATCATCTTTGGACATAACCCTCCCATTCAGAAACTACCTCATCCTAGAGCCCTATTTCTCTCGCATGCAACTGGTAAGAGGGATGGGTGAAATACTGATATGAACGATATACCTGGTTTGACACATGAAAATCCATCCCATGTAGTTGAGAAAGAAGAGCAGTCAAAATTTTATAGTCACTTTCTAGACCAACAATAGCATCAATACCAATAAAGATTTGTATACCATTTCCGGGAAACCAACAAAGTCCACTGCCCACCACTGGAAAATCCCTAATCAAACCTCTCTACATAATAGAGGTCAAGGGGAATACCAATTTCGACTACCTAATCCACATCATAACCAAAATTCCTCGTAGATATCTAGCCTCCAAGGTACGACTCCATAACCCATGATCAAACAAAGTCCTCCATAGACTCTTTGCTCTTAGATAGTTGCTAAGCCAATGCAATCTCATGATACCCCACATCGTATTATTATTTCTACATTGTCAGGCAAATTTCTGAAAGAATTTTGTGTTGGAATCCCCCTCCTGGATCCATAAAGCTCAACTTTTTAGTCTCCAGGTGGCCTCAACCTGAGCCAAACAAATTTCCTTCTTGCTTTCTAAATAGATCATAACTGATTTCCTATCTGGTGAGAAAAGATGTTCATTAATTAAGTTACCAAAATCCTCCAATTTCCTTTCAGTCTTAATCAGCTCCGAGTAATTGTTACGTTTCTTCAATTTCTCCCACTTCATAATTTCCACTTTTAAATAAATTTAGCATCTGTATCTATCTTTACATGGGAGAGGTTAATTGAATATCACCAAAATATGATCAACAAGTGTTTACCAGGTGGCAAAAGTCTGTATCCCCCAACTAGGTGTAGTTGAATTTGAATGGATAATGAATGGGCTTCGAAATGCAATCCAACTGTAGGAAAATGGATTTGTGATTAGAAATCCCAGTTGGCACAACCCATAATCTGAAACGTCTAATGTCCTATGCCAATTGTTCGACCAATAGAAAAATATCTAGTATCTTTGCAATGCCAACAACCTCCATTCTTCCATTTGACCACGTAGGAATCAAGTAGGATGGCATCGCATCTACTAATTTAGCATGCTCAAATATATCATAAAAATAGGGAGCCATCGGGTCAAAGACAACTCTAGATCCCCACATTTCATTAGCAGACATAGTCAAGTTTAGGTCACCTGCCACAATACAGGATGGATCCATCAGTACCCCAAAGGACACCATACGATCACAAAAAACATGTATGGAGTTATAAGGGCCACAAATATTCAGAAGGGATAGTGGTTTATGCAGCCCACAAACCCTACCCTCAATCAATATACTTGCACATGTGTGATAAATATTAAAATCAACAAAAGAGGGATCCCATTCCATAAGTAATCCACCTAAATGATCAATGGAGTCAGTGCCACAACACTTCCATCTGGGGCAAATCTAAAGAATCAGTTCACAAGCCTTAACCCCCATCATCATGCTCTCCTAGAGTAGAAGTATAACCAAACCAAAATTATCCAAAACATGTTTTAGGACAGTTCTTTTAGGTGAACTGCCAAGAACTTGGACATTTAGATACATAAAGATCATTTGGTAACCTCCCGAGGGGGTGAGCATGCTCTAAAGGCCCTAGGTGCATTGATAGAAGGAGAGTAATTGGATAAAACAACAACACCTGGCATTTTAGAAGATACTTTAGGGTTTTTACCCACATATGAGGGTACGAACCAGCAGGGGAAGCCTTTGGCTTTATTTTCTTATGAGTCGTCACACTTTGATATATAATAAAGGAAATGGGTATACTCGAGTCCCCTGTCTCCTTTTCATCCAACATCCCTACATAAGTTTGAAGAGGAACTTTAGGGTTTGCACCCCCCACTGGATCAAGTGTGGATCCAGAATCTGGAGGGTAGTCACCCTCAAGAGAGGATAAAGATAAGGAAATATTCAAGGATCCCCTTTCCCCATTACCTTTACCCTCTTCAATTTTCTCAGAATCCATAATAGACCCAAGTTGGTCAATTAGAGGAGCAAAAGTGGCATCTAGAATTTCCAGAGACAATGATGAAGGGGTTAGGGTTCCAGGAAAATCATAGACAAGGGTCTTTTCTAGAGTGGTCTCGTTCCCCGAATAACCAGAGAGAGACAAGGCTCCCAAAACCTCATCAACAGAAAGAGATTGAAGAAGTAAGGGCAAGAAGGAATGAAACTTACCCATAAAGTGATGTGCTACCTCAACATCCAAGGGGATGGGATTCCACATTCACAGACTTTGACGTTGGTTCCTCACACAATGGAAGGTCTTCTAAGTCCGATCCCGAGTCCCTAGTATAATCATAACTTAGGTGTCCAATTTTATGGCAGGGAAAACAATGAAAGGGGATCCGACAGTAATCCAAATGCAGTGAGAAATAAACTCCCTCCCATTGAACATCCACAACATCAAGTAAACCATCTGTAATATCGATGTCGATCCATATCCTAGGAATTCACCTATCATGAGCTGTGAGGGTACATTCATCAACCATAATGAACTAGCCAATAGTGTTTCCAATCTCCATAAAGGCTTTGAAGTTTGAATAGTGCAACAACCAACTCGATAACAAAACCCATAGGTGGTGTCTCACAAGTTTCTCCTTCCATGGGTTAAATGTCGAGTGCCAATGATAAAGAGCGAACACCCACCATCCAATATCATGAGTTGATGATATTCTTACTCTTCTCTAATAATAAATGGAAATAAATCTAGCGATTGATGAGCATGACGACCCTCAATACGTGATTCATAAGGGGCTTTCATTCCCTTGTGATCCACTCCGTAATCTCATCCCTAGTTAACTTAATATATTCAAATCTACCCAGTAACAATTTCAAGTAGAGACTCTCCACCATATCCATCATAACCTCTTTACCAAGGATGCACAGAGCCTTACCCTTGCGAGCCTGTTCCACCTTATTCCTCTTACATGCACACGAATTTTCACCACCCAGATGAGAAAGTTGATTTCATTGTTTCGTACCTGAATGATAAAGAAGAGGCCCATTTGATACCACACCACCCGAAACAGGAATTAAAGAATCATGGTTAATGGAAGGGTGGTCTTGGGTAATCCCCTTCTCAAAGGCAAAATGCGTATAGACAATCTGTGTATGAGGGTTATCCCAAACCCTAACATACTTAAAACACGACGACGACGAGCCTTTTGAAATGACACACCAATTGTTAACCATATGACCACTATTAACATGTGAATCCCCATGTTCACCACCCAGGTTATCCCCATGACCACGTTGTACAAGTGTCTTCAAAATTTGTGATGACTATCGTAAGTCTGTAACCTCCGAAGGTACCCCTATCGCCATCATAACCTCCAAAACACCAACAGAAGCAGAAAAAATGGAAAAAAATGACCACAAATAGTAAGACAACAAAATCGACCAAAAAACAACGGAAAAAAAGGAGGAAAACCACTAATAACCCAAAACCTAAACTAATATGCTTTGAATAGCAGAAAAAGACAAGTTTTTAGTTCCCACTAGTTTTACTTGATTAGTACAAGGCCGCCTTGGGTAGATGAATGGACTCCAAGTCCGCTATCAGGCATATCAGCTAATGTTTAGGCTACGGTCATAAGAGTATCAAACTTGAAAAAAACATGTTAACTAACAAAAACAAAAAAGCTAAAAGATTTTGAAGAAAATAAATATCATCAACCTTGAAATATCTAATACTTTATTATTTAATTTGAGAAAACAAATCTTAACAATTAATTATTTGATAGAGAGAATAAATCTTAAATTCAAGATTACATATTAAATCAAAGCTACCAAATGGTGGCCTATGATCGAATAAAAATACTAACAAGCAAGGGCATCATAAATTTGCAATCTCCTTATTCACCAACCTATTATTATTCATATCATGTGATGTTTGATCTAGAGAATTAAACTTGAATTCAAGATCAATGTTTGACGAACAACACTAAATGTTGACTTACAACCATGTAAAAATAATGACAAATGAGAGCCTCGCTAATTAGCAATCTCTCTATTTATTTACCTGCTTATTATTCATATCATTTGATGATACAAAAGACATATAAATTTGTAGACATTTCTTTTATATTTGCATTATTCATTGTATATGTAATTTTGCCATTATATTAAACGAATTGTCTATTAACCTAGGTACTTAACTTTATCACAACCATATTTTATTTTTGGGATATTTATACAATGATTGAAACATATTTTTCAAAATAAAAACATGCATATTCACTCAGACTTTAATTTTTCATGTTTGCAATGTAGAACCTTACCTTCAATTTTTTTTTATTTAAATAAGTTTTTAACTAACCAATTTTAGCATGTTCTAATTGGTAGAAGACGCATGACGCCATGCCTTGGGAATTTCTTTAATAGGTCATGCATAATACTCTCATATTCATTGCTTAATTTTGAACGTGATGTACGCTCAAGTTACCATCGTGATGTACGCCCAAGTTACCATAATTTTCATAACATTTAATAGTTGATGCCTAGATATGGCTGCTTTCAATTATGGTTAAAGATATTTTCCTATATAATCTTAAAGCTTGTTTTCTTTCAAATTTTTTTTTCATATGGAAATATGCATGGGAAACCTATCAATACTTCTCTACATTAGTGAATGGTATACTTCTCTACATTAGTGGATGGTAGAGGTGGTAAACGGCCGGTCATTCTTGCAGAAAGCCTAACTCCAAAAGATTCAAAGCTCGAACCCATGACCTCTCCCCAAGCCGAGAGAGTGTGTACACGTCTTACCAATTGAGCTAACCCTTGGGGCTAATCCTCTCTCTTTCAAGTTATAAATTAGACTATTGTTTGTGACGCGTTTTAATATGATAGAGGCGTTGTAGAAGCGGAAATGGAGGAGCAAACAAAGAACATTTAGTGCCTGTCATTAAGGTGGGGAAAATGTTCGTCAAAGAATAGTTCCACGTAGGCGAATCCACAACAGAATGCGAGCATGGTAACCCGTGGAATGCTTATTATGTGCCCTTCTGGCACATTTAAGAAGCCCATACGACGTGTACGGTGGGATCGCACAGTGTTAGTGTTAATGCGACAATGAGGTTTCATTCTAAAGACATGGGAAAGAGAACGAGAGCTAGTGTAGCACCAAATTGCGGACAAGATCAATACATTAAAGAAATACAAAATCATTCAAGTGGTGAAACGGTAAGCAAATTCCTTCATTTTGCAACCAAGATGGGTCATGTTTAATGCTTTTAAAATTGATTGATTGATTTAATTTATGTTTTTATATATTTCCTTTTAAATATCTTATTAACTCAAAGTTATTAAGAAAGATTAAATTAAAATTAACAAATATCTATTAAAATTAAGGATATTCTAATAAGTTATCAATTAAAAAAACAATTTCCGTAATTTTTTTAATGTTATAATAAAAATAAGATGCGGAGTTAGAGAAAGTCGCAGAGCCGCTGCATGCTGCTGAGACAGAGCCGAATCAGAAGAATAATGAGATGAAGAAATTGCCCTTAGCAGAGAAAATGGCTAAGGCTCTTGAGATGAAGAAATTAAAACAACAAGTCGCATCACTACGAGGTCAACAACAATAGAGGACTGACAAAGTCGCAAAATTATAGGCAAAGGCAGAAATAGTTACATGCATTATTCAACCTGTACACATGAAAGTGCGACAAGTAGTAGAGTGTGCAGGTCTTACAACATCAGAACACATTAGTTCTGACCTTGTGGAAAATTTGCAGAAGGCAGAAAAAGAGGTGTGATGGGAAACATAATAGATAGTGAAAATCTTCCAAGATTTTCAAAGTAAGGCCGTCACAACTGAAGCTTCGATTTAGCGTGGCTCGAGACGATCCACAAGTGAGTGCTGGGGGCCTGTTGGCCCTAGGGAAGGATATGGGGGCCTGTTGTAACACATATCATTGACGTAACAAATTTTCTTTTGCGAGTTTCTTATTTTGTTGTATGAGTGGCTGTTGAAGCTAGCAACGTAGTGAAAAAAATTCCAAGGAGGAGAACCGACAAAGTGGAGTCCTTAGCTGATTCAGTGGCTGAAAAGAACTAGCAACCCCATATTTAGGGCTATTGATTTATGGGTTGATAGTATTTTGGGAGGATATATCATAGAAATCATCGTCGACACTATAAGGTCATACAGTGAAGTAGAAAGCTAATTTTTCCAAGGACCCAGAGGAAGGTATTTGACATATTTGAAAATCTGGATCAAAATGCTCGTATGCGAGAAAGGGATCTTGAAAATGGAATTTGACCAGTAAAGAACTGTGTATAAATACCTGGGTTATGTCGCAGAAGAAGTGCTATAAAAATGGAGCAAAGTAAGATGAGATGTTCCCTGGTGATAGCGGAACTACACTAAAGGGTGGACGTTTAAGAAGTGGATGGAGATTTTAGTCGGGGAGAAGAAGAAGAACTATGACAATAAGAGGAAGTTGCAGTACGAACATAACTTGAAGACTACAAGTTGACATCGCATTTTGGCGGAGGTTATTGTGACGAAGAAGAGGAATACCAACCTATCCCTGAAAAGGAAGAAGAAGAAGAAGAAGAATCCCCATATTCATAATACGAATATGACACACCTACTACTCCACATACGTCTCCAGAGGTAAGTTCCAGAAAGTCATCTACTAGTGGGTTTGTCAATACAAGCAATACTAACTGTGGGAATAGTGGATAAGGGAGTCCTTCAAGCTAAACTTTTAATCCATTAGTACCAAGGACCGATATAATGGCTGGGAATGATATGAAGCTATCAATATTCAACTGAAATGGGTCAAAGGACACATAAAAACATTGGTTTCTATGTGAATCCAAATGGATTGTGCTACATGTCCAAGATGAAGCAATAAAGAAGGTGCAGATGATCACAACCTCGAGGGGCCGTGCACTGGAGTGGTATATGAAGTTCTTTGTGGTTCCGATAGGAGTCTCCCTAAAAGCAATCGACCAAATTCAAGCGGGGCTAATAGATTAATTCAGAAATCCCAAATATGAATCTTAGTGTATTACAGAGATTAAGCGATTGTCTATAGAGTCTATGTGGGACTTCAACCAAATATTTAAGACATTGATGGCTAAAGTAAACTTCCAGATGTTGGACCTACTACACAAAGAGTGGTTTGTTGTAGCCTTATTACCACACATCTAAATTCCCTTAATGCAACAAAATATTGAGTCGCAGACTGAAGCACTGGAGTTGGACATGAAGCTCGAATCCTCACCTGTGTGCATGAATGATGAAAATTTAGTTGCAACTAGCCAACCTTACGTTGCAACTCTAGGACATTAAGAAAGGGAAGGAAGTCCAAGAAGAACTCTGGTGTACTAGATGCAGAACTGAAGGACACCACACAGACAATTTCCCGATGTTCATGAACTATGTCACATCAGGAGCATCGAATTTGATAAATACACAAGTGATTCCTTGGTGTAGAATATGCCAGACTAGAGACCATTGGTCGGAAGAGTGTTTGTACTTACAAAAGATTATAAGTGCACCAACTAGTTTATATTTTAAATTTTGTAAATCAGTAGTCCATGCTGAGAAGGAATACATAACATTTCAACTACTGCAGGAGAAAACAATCGACACATATTTAATGAAAAATGAAGAGCAGATGCAAGATGAGTGAGATCAAGCTCAATATCCACAAGCTCAGTATCCTCAGCCCTAATATCCATAGAATCAATATACACAGGAACAATACCCTCAACCAAGGGGGGTGGAAATTTCTTAGGCCGAGAATAAGGAGGAGGATTTGGTCGTGGAGGAGGCCAAATCATATGTTATAATTGTGGGAAACCAAGACATTTTTCCAGGGTTTGTGCAGGTCATACAAAGACATGTTTGTATTGCAAAGGTTTTAATCACACCGTTGAACAATGTCCGTAGTTGATTGCGAAGTGGAAGGCTAGAAATATGGGAAATCCAAATGCTCTGCAGAATCCCAATCTGAACCCCAACCGGAATATTCAAAATATATATGTTGAGCCGAGGGAACCAAATATTGTTGTCATGATAAGGGGAGGTGCTGTGACTGGAGCAGACCAAGAAACACAGAATGAACAACCGTAGGTGTGACCAACAACACAAATGAAAATGACATTTGACGTCCAAAAAGAAAAGGAATTATTCTTGGAAGTGCGACCATAATTCGTTGACAAGAATCAAGCGTTGACATCTGCTACTACATTACCAAGAAGACCAATAATGGAGAGGCCTAGAAGGTTTGATCAGCTATTTCGAAAGCAACCGACGGGAAATGTTAGTAAGCTTAAAGAATTTTTTAAAAGTTGCTTATCATTAATACAAGATAAAGATGATGTTGTAGAATTGACAGCTCTAATAGAAGAACCTCAAGAAGAGCTGCGACTAGACAGAAGATTTAACCATGTGGGAAAAATATTAAAGACCAGTTGCGAGTTAAGAATGATTGCCCATATAGGAGATTACGATATGGACTATATTATCCTATAATTGGGATTTGATGTCAATATTCTGACAAGACAAACATGGAAAAGCATGGGGAATCCACAACTGGAGTGGTATCCTATTCAACTCAGATTATCAAATCAGTCGAAAGTGCTACCTATCGATCAACTGACTCAAGTTCATGTCGAGGTAGAAGGTATGAGAACATATGCTGGCTTTTAAGTAATCGACATTGTCAATGAAACAAACCTATATCCTGCACTTTTGGGGATTGTCTAGGCGATTGATAATCAGACCATCATCAATTTTAAGAAAAAAATATTAACATTTGAAGATTTATATCTAAGGGTGGTCGAACCAACTGATCTGGTAGAGGGTCAGAGATATGTCGAGCCAGTAAATAGTGAAGGAAAAGGTGATTATCTCGACCATATTTATAACATCACATATACAAGGGATGGTTATACGAATCCAACGACTAATGTAAAGCTTAGTTGGTAGATTATTACTTTTTGTACATCATATTCTAGCGAAGCATTGGAAAACTAGTAGAGTAGGATGCATGAGGTATCCATGAGAAGATGCACAATAATTACACGGTTCATGCGACAGGAAGGAATCGAGATAAGTAATATACACACATATGAAGGTTTACCTAACCTTGCATATTTTCTGACAGAGTTTGAAGAAAAAGTCATAGAACATCAGCACTATCCCACCCTGGACTTTGCACTAAAAGCTACACCCACCAAATGGTGGGCCGCACATAAAGAATCCTTCTCGGAATGGCCACAATTTCGAAGATTGATGGGGATAAGGTTCAGAGAAGAGATCAACTATACTGGTCAAAACATGATTGACTAATCCTATTGAACATATAGAATATTGTCTTGCGACATGGGAGGCATATCTGCGACAAGAATGGGTTCATATGTTCATACACACATTAGATATGATACCAAGGAATTGGTATACATCATTTGAATTGAGACGAGAGACTAATGAATGGGATGAATTAGCTACTAACTTCATACACACATTTGAATTTGATGTTGATCATCTGTCGATTGATGTTGCGTTGCAAGTAATCAAGACAAATATATTTGAAGATAACCCTATCGCAATGACAAACTTCAATCAATGCAGCGCAACAATCTAGCACTGGATGGAGTGCTATAATGTGATGGGAGAACCTGATGATGATGACCCACTCAACATAAACATACTAGAGCCTGACGGTACGCACACAATGGAAGGATTTGATATTTTTAGTGACCAATTTTTGAATCCACTAAAAGTCAAGAAAATCAACATTGGATCCCTGGAAAATTGAAAATTTTCTAATATTGGAGATTAATGGGATGACAAGACTGTAGGAGAGATCACAGATCTATTGTATGAGTTTCAAGATCTGTTCCCTACGAAATTGTCAGAGATGAAATGGATTATTGGAGACCTTGGTGAAACGAAGATACCTTTAAATCCCTATGCAAAACTTGTCAAGCAGCGACAATACCGATTGAATCTGTGGTATAAAGAAAAATTTAAGGCAAAGTTGGACCAAATACTGGATGCAGGTTTCATAGAACTGGAGCAGAATCAGAATGGATCGATGCGATAGTAGTGTAAGATAAAAATACTTCTAGTGAAGTGTGGGTTTGCGTTGACCTAATAAAATTGAACAATGCTTGTTTACATGACCCATTTTCGACTCCATTCATAGACGAGGTACTGGAGAGTGTTGGGGGTCAAGAGATTTACTCATTCACTGATGGGTTCTCTGGCTACCATCAAATTTGAACCACAAAGAAATATTGATACAAGAAAACTTTTGATACGGAGTGGGGTTGTTTCTAGTACAGGGTAATGCCCTTTGGACTCAAGAATGCTACTGCTATTTTTTCTAGGATAGTAATGGTTTCCTTCAAATATTTTATCTGAAATTTCTTGAGGTATACTTCGATAATTGGATGATATTTGGTCTCATTAAGGATCATATCGAGAGCCTTAGGATGATGCTGGAATGTTGTCGCCAGTATCAAATTTCACTGAACTTAAATAAATGTATCTTTTGTGCCCCATTTGGAATTTGGTTAGGTCATGTGGTCTGTTGTGATGGAATTTCGGTCGACCCTGCTAAAATTGTGATCATCATCGTCCTACCATCACCTACTACAATTAAACAATTGAGAGCAACATTGGGACATACATGATACTATCGATAAATTTTCAAAGGATATGCTGAGGTGACTCCTTTGATGGAGAAGTTATTAAAGAAAGATGTTAATTTCCAGTGGACATAAATTTTCCAAGAAAGTCTGGACACTTTAAAAAACAAGATGGTTACAGTGCCCATACTTGTATTTCTATACTGGAAAAAGGAATTTCATGTACATGTTGATGCGTTATATTTTACACTCGCAATGGTGCTATCACAAACTAGATAAGGGTCGATTGATCATCCTATTTCCTACATTAGCAGAAAATTATCAACAACAGAGAAGAACTACACCATGACGCAAAGAGAAGGACTAACTATGGTATACGCTCTAAATTTTTTTTGACACTATTTGCTGGGTGGAAATTTCAAAATGTATAGATTATTCAACATTGAATTACTTGGTCAATAATCCAGTGTTTGGAGGGGGGGGGGGAGATTTGCCAGTGGCTTCTCCTTTTTCAGGAATTTAACTTTGAAGTGATTGTTAAACTGGGTCAACTGAATTCAAGACCAGACTATCTATCAAGGATCAAAAGTGGAGAAGGCGCTAACAACCTCGATGATAGTATCCCTAATGCACAAGTATTTACGATAACAATGTTTGATGATCATTAAAAAGATATCATACAATTTTTTAGGATGGGATATGCACCAGCTGAATTTACTACTGCACAGAAAAAGTAATTAGTTGTGCGAGTTGCAGACTTCTAGTTGATTGCTACACAGTTACATAAAAGGGTCCCTGATGAGATTCTTCGTCGCTGCATCTTGGAACACGAGCGACCAATGATACTAAATGAAGCACATGATGGTGTCATAGGAGGCCATTTTGTTAGAAAATATATAGTGCGAAATGTATTGCAAGAAGGATTGTGGTGTCCCAACGTGCATGCATATGCCCGAGAATACTGTCGCAGTTGTGATGTATGTCAAAGAACTGGAAAGTCGTCGCGACGAGATGAAATGCCATTACTAAACCACATAACTTTTTAGACATTTGAAAAATGGGTTGTTGATTTTGTGGGCCCTATTAGTCCAACAAAGAAACACAGAGGTGCAAGATATATAATTACTTCAATTGACTACCTGACTAGATGGGCCGAAGTAGCGCTAGTAAAAGATTGTACTGCTGTGACTGCTGCTAAGTTTTTGTTTGAAAATGTTGTGACTAGATTTGGATGCCCGAAAATTTTGATAAGAAACCAAGGTACACACTTTGTCAATCAATTGTTGAGGAACCAATGGAAGAATTCCAGATCTAGCATAGGAAGATAATGCCATATCACCCTCAAGTGAATGGTGTTGTCGAAGCATTTAAAAAAATCTTGGAGAATGTGTTAACAAATATTTGCAATGTCCAAAGAGATGACTGGGATCAGAAAATTTCTGCAGTATCGCACGACCTGTAAGAAATTGACAAGATAAACTCCATTTCACTTAGTGTATGGACAAGAGGTTGTGATGCTAATGGAATACATTATACCTAGCCTAAGGATTTTTGCAATCATGGAGATGACAGATGTTGGTGCTATTGAGGAAATACTGACATAACTAATATAGTTGTAAGAAGATCGTTTTGTTATAGGATATTATCAAACGTTGAGAAAGAATGACGAAAAGTATGGCATGATTGCCACATCAAGAACAAGTGATGTCAGGTTGGAGGACTTGTTCTTCTGTATGATAGTAATTTTTTTAAAGTATCTAGGAAAGCTAAAAATAGAATGGCTAGGACTGTATCTTGTAACACATATCACTAACGTAGGTGCAATGGAACTACATAAGTTGGATGGAACAACTGTTAAAGTATTAGTGAATGGAAGTCGACTCGTTCGAATGAAAAAAGAAAGAGAAAATAGAAAAGAAAGAAAAAGAAAAACCCTCTGAAAATTTTTGTTTTAATCGCAAGAAATCAGTTGTCGCAAAGAAAAAACAAACACCCTAGTAGATTTCTAAGTAAGTCGCAAATAAAGGGAAATTGTTGCAGACTGTTTGTCTGTCAGAAAAGGATAAAGAAGGGTGAATACAACTTGTCTTTCATAATAAAAGGAATATGTCGAAGGATGTATATCAGTTGCATGAAAACAAAATTTGTCACAAGTTAAAATAGAGTCGTAGAAATGACAGTTGATCGTAATTAATTAAAAGGCAAGTGTAATTAATTTAAAATCCTGAGAGATTTTGGCAACATGCTTTTTGGTCACTAGTGTCTTTATTGTACAATAACTACCATGGATGTGATAGGTGAGTGATGACATGCATAGAAATTTCCTTAATCATTCGGACGATCAACCCATGTGACAGAAATGACAACTACCTTTTCCTTTATTGCCTGATCATGTGAAGGATTGAAATAATGAACAGATAGGCGTTATAACCATTCACGCCCAAGTATGTAGTCATTCTGCTACATTCGAGAGAGAATTTGTTGTTTGCAACTGCAAGAGTCAAATTGAGTTTTTTGCGGAGAATGGTTATTTTGTTTTCCAACACAAGTACAACTACAGAATATGGTATTGTGACTGCATGACCCATAGTTCTCATGGAATACACTATTGGATATGCCCCGCCACATGCCGCGGCTCTTGAAGAAGTTGAACATGATCCATTTATCCCTTCAGTCAAGTTACAACCAGACCAACCAGATCCATCTAGTATAACAAGGGGGAAATGTTCAGGGAGCCAAAGAAGAAATCCACAACACCACCACCATTGCAGGTGGAGGAGGAGGAGGAAGAGTTAGGATCTACGACTATTTTTTGACCATATGTCCTGGACCAAGATGATTCCGACAAACACCAGCTGTGCTAGAAGGAGTTCATGTGTCTCAGAACATTCTACGAAACCTCTAGAATTTAACCTTCATTGACCACGGCACACATAAACAATGAGATTTGGACATGAATAACTACATGGTTGTTATAGATGATATACTGAATGCCCTGAAGCGCCTAGCTCAAATGGAATGGGAAAGAGGACTGGACCAGGCATGTTTACTGTCATTGTTATATATGTCACATTTTGGCCAAAACGTAGAAGTGAATGTGTGTGTTAAGCAGTTACTGGTATCATTTCATGGTGGCTACCTATGGCTCGACAAGAAAGTTTATGTGGATGTCGAACTCATAGTAGCAATAACAGGACTACCACTTGGAGGCATAGACCCAATGTCATTTTCAAGAAAGACCATGACATTATGCCAATGAAGAAGACGAAGGATAAGCATGACTTGTCGAGGGATACCAGAGGTTTCTTAATCATCTCAATCAATGACTATACTGTTCGGTTCATCGTGAAGGTATTAAATACCAAATTACTGTGGAAGATGTGACCGAACCAATGTATTGCAGGTACGATCACAATGACTCAACTCTGTGTGGAGGGAGTCTAATGAATTGGTCACATTATCTGTTGAATGAGTTATTAGCATATGCAGAAGAGTCACAAGAAAAAGGTATTGCATTCCACTACTCCTGGCTACTCATTTTGATCTCATTTGTGGGATGGTCAGAACCAACAAACTATCAAGCGATAGACATACCAAAGTGCTGTCGAGGAGATTGATACCATAATCTCTAGTTCAATAAAGATAAGAAGGATTGACAGAAAGACAACAATGTGCAATTATTTATGCATGGAGAGGCCCTACACTATCAAGTGAAGAAACAAGCAAGAATTATGGATGAAACCGTTTTACGATTTCAAAACATTATTAAATTTGTAAATGGGACACATCACATCTTGTTATATCCTCGACAAGATCCACAATTCCAATGGTTTGTGACCCATTTTTTGTTTTCTGAAGAAGAAGTCGAGGCCATTACCCAAGGTTGGACGGAAGAATGGCTTGTTCCTGTCACAGATGACTTACTAGATGCCAAAGAAGAGTTGTGATAGGATGACCCACAAATGCAGAAGGATGGAGAACATGGAGGGGGCCCACTACTACCAAAAACACAAGACCCCAAACCTCCCTAGAATGGCTTGAGCACAACCCCGACAGACCTAGTAGTAGGAGAGAAGAGGAAGCAGATTAAGGTAGAGTATCCTAATACAAGGCGTAAGAAAATAAAGACTGATAAAATTATAGGCACTGTCAGCCTTGATGGTGAATATTTTACCCTTCTAATAGAATTTATGGCAGAATTTACGACACAAACCCTGAAGAAATCGGAAGAGCTCTAGGAATATATCACAAGAATTATTACAGATCTACTACAGACGCTCTACAAATCCGTAAAACAAGTACGAGTCACAATTGGCTATAGACCACCATCGATATAGTCGCAAGACTTACTTGTCCCATTAGAAGAGCAACCAAGTGATGTATCAATACCAATTCCACCAATAAATACTCAAGTGGTTGGAGAAGTGCTTAACTTGGGAACAACAAAGTTGAATACTATGGCCAAGAACTTGGGCCATGTGGCAATAGATTTTTCACAGATGCCACTAAATGAAGTCTATGCAATGCAGAATGTCGCAGTTGTGGAAATGAAGTTAAGAGAAGATGCATTGATCAATAAGGAAAAAATATTGAATAAGGTTGTTAGTAAGATGAAGAATACAATCAAAGAAGCATAACAAAAAGATAAAACATGGGAAGAAGACAGGCATAGGCTCGACAATGTTGTAGCACTTGCTTTCAACATTTTTGCAGATGAAGGCATAATAGAGGAAATGTTCACAGAATCCAAAGTAATTCGAGTTGGTGAAATTGTAGAGGACCTTCGTAAAAAGGTCGCAAAATTAGAAGCACAGGTAAAACCTAGTACACCCCTAGAGGTGTATGAAGAAAGAAGGATGACAACAACATAAGCTGTGAAGAAAATATAAGAAGCGGAGTCACTGTGTGCCAAGGTCGTCGAACAAGTTTCTCAGACTTGGGAAGCATTGATCGATGATGCAAAGTTAGAGAAATTAGAAGAGAAACTATACATTGCTGAGACAGAGGAAACTCATATGAAAAATGAAATTAAAAAAGTACACTTGCTGAGAAAATGGCTAAGGCTGCTGAAATGAAGAAACTTTAACAACAATTCACAATGTTGTGAATTAAACAACATCGAAGGACTAACAAAGTCACAGAGTTGCAGGTTGTAGCATAAATAGTTGCATGCATTATTCAGTCTGTACATCAGAAGGTGTGACAAGCAACAAAATCCACAAGATTTGCAACGTTGAAACACTTAAGTTTTGACCTTGTAGAGAACTTGCAGAAGGCATAAGTGGTTGTGAGACAAGAGACATAGGAGATAGTGAAAATATTTCAATATTTTCAAAGTTAAGTCATCAAAACTACAAAAGTTTTGGAGTAGCGCAGCATGGATTGGGATGAGCCACATGTGAGTGTTAGGGTCCTGTTGGCCCTAGGAGAAGATATGCAGAATTCAAGTAGAATTCTATTTGGAATGTGAAGAATCTGGTCGCATGACAGAGGAAGCTGCAACGAAGGAAGAGATAAGACAAAATAAGTAGCGTGAGAAGGAATGCTGTGATAGAAACAACCACGAGGGAAGAAGTCCACAATAGAAGGGAAGTATGCGATGAGATCAAACATGACAGAAGAAATCATGACAAAAGGCATGCAAATGAAAAGGACTACTCTAGAGATTGTGGGTAAGAAGTCGACTAAGAGTCAAGCGTGCTTTAGGGAATAAATAATCTTTGTATTTTGGGCCAATAAAGCCCACTGATAGTTGTAATAGAAATGTATGAGAATAGGAATGTCAACCTGTTGACTAATAGAATGAAGTCGGATTATTACGACATGTAAGGAGTTCAAAAAAGGAAGAACCTAATCTGTGTGCGGGTTCTTCTTGGTTAGTCGGTTAGATGTTTATTTCTTAGTGGTCTGTGTTTATTAGACGAGTCAAAGAGTTGTAGAGAAGAGTGAGTTGATCTAGGTTGTGTGCAGATCGACATTAGAGTGAAGGAGAGAAAGCTTCAAAGATATGAGACCATAGAGCATCAGAGGAAAGATAAGTTTGTATATATTGTAGAATAATATCTAGAACAGAGTCTATAAGTTGACTGTGTAGACGAAATATGCCATACATTTCTCATGCCATATGAAGAACGCCTTTGTGGTTTTTCCTGGATGGGTTTCCACGTTAAATAATGTGTCAATATGTATTTGATGAATGTGTTTATGTTGCATGAATGTATGTTGTGAATAAGTGTTTATGTATTTTCTTATAAATAGTTCTTGTATGCATATGTTGCACAGTTGTTAACCTGAATTGCTAATAATGCATTATATTGATTGTTGTAATATCTGTCGATGGATAAGTAGAGTAATATCTTGAATGTTCTTAATAAATATAAGTAAGACACCCACCGGATTCGGTCAAGTGATTTGGTAAGGTGTTGTGAGAGGCAAAATCCCCACCCAACTGCAGAAACCTAGTTCTAGTAGTTACACATAAGAGATATCTTGGGTGAGACTGCATGTGCATCACAAGTGTTGTCGACTGAGCCTTACTCTGTTGAACCGATATCTTGGGATTTTTTGTCATACAAAGAAGTTCTGAACCTGAGTCGAAGGGAGAAAGACCAACATATAGTATGGTACTTTCCTTCATCATCATTCAATAAAAAAATTTATGCAAACAATTAATAATGGTTTTATGAGATTCTAACCAATCCACAACGGATTAATATGTCATATGATCCTAAAGGAAGTATATTTAAGTTGACCATTGTATCTATTTCATTAAAACTTAACCTACAATCTATTACCAACTTTGTAACTTTCCTCTTTACTCCTGTTGCTAACTATAACACCATGCATTTTTTTGTTTTTCTTTTAGAATTTTACATTTCTCAACTACCCTTGGTGCAATGTAACTTAAAATGACACCCGAGTCAATAACAATGGAAACATGTATATTCAAGATTTTACCTTCTAATTCCAATATAGTTTATTGATGATCTGTTTGCTGGTCTTCCATAGCAACATTAATTATGGGTATATTCCTGGCCATGTCGTTGACTTTAGAAGCTTCTTGTAACATATTCAAGGGAGGAATTTTCCTCTTAGGATTGTGAGGGAAGTTTATGTATAAATGAAATCCATTACAACCCCAACATTTAATTTCTTT
The DNA here is from genome assembly GCA_001517045.1 of Pseudotsuga menziesii. NCBI lineage: Eukaryota > Viridiplantae > Streptophyta > Pinopsida > Pinales > Pinaceae > Pseudotsuga > Pseudotsuga menziesii. Next base: position 385,818 of record LPNX010858752.1, on the reverse strand, counting down.
TGTGTTGTTATTGCCATTGCTACTAAAAGTTCTTTCACCTTTTATTCCATTGTCTATGTTTGAACCGGACCTGTTATAATAATTATCTGAATAAATCCTTGTTTCTTTCCTAAAAGGGGAAGGTTATATCCCTTATTACATTGATCCCTCTTTTCGTTCTTTTTGTTTTGCCAAGTCCTACTTAGTTCATATCTTTGTTTAAATAAAAGGTAGCCGAGTTTTTCCTTCCTGATTGCTTCATCCATGGTCTTGGGAATATCAAATTAAATTTTTTCCTTATAAGCCCGAGTTAGGAAGCTTATGAACCGATATACTTTTTCTTTCTCATCCTTCAGGTATGGTACATAACATTGTAGATTGACAAATTTTGTTATGAACTCCTCTATAGTTAATTGTCCCAACCGCAGGTCATTAAATTCTTTGGATTTTTCATCATAATATCGTTCTGACATGTATTTCTTTCTAAATAGTTTCTTAAAATATTTCCAACTTAATTCATTGCATATATTATTTACGCTTTTCACTTCCTACCACCACAGGGCGGATTTCCCGCTCAATTGGAAAATAGCTAAACATGCCCTCAAGTTGTCATCATAACTGTATACCTGAAAATATCGCCTAATGTTTAATAACCAAGCCTCCACAAACTCTTCAGATTCCCCATCAAACATTGGAGGTTTTAATTTCTTAAATTCCCCTTGTAGTTCCATAGATATTCCTTTTTGTTTCGTCATCTTTCTTTAATTATCTAGATATCATCATGGATATTGTCGGTGGTTTCTTTACTATTGCAGCTCTTGGTATTTTACTTTATTTTCTTCCCCATACTACAAGAGTTTTGATCATTATTTTTTGTGATGATTGGTCTATTAAACTTTTTAAAATTAATTCGTTGATCTCTTCCTGGTCTGATTTGGCATTCATTAGTTTAACATTACTCGCCTTAAGGATATCTAATCCATCCTTCAAACTTCTCATAGTATCTAACATTTCTTATTGTATTTCAGCGTTACGTTTTACCTCCAATTCGACGTATAAACTTGCATTTTTAGGTACCAGCATACCCTGAGGTGCTGGCTCTTCTTCCATGATTTGTTCTGGTTCAACCATTAGTGATTGTCCATGTGTGGTAAGTATTCATTTTGTTAATTTATGCAAATCCGTAATTTATTATTTAACTAAGAGGTTATATGTTTGAATATACAGGTGATGACCCATTAGGCCCGAGTTTATAACCATGCTCTGATACCATTTGTAAAAAACCTAAATATCGTAAACAATATTCACACACACACACATTTTAAAATGTAGACTAAGTAAAAGATCCTCTCAAAGAGTAAGCTGAGTTAAACTCTCAACTCTTCATCTATAAGGTATGGCTCATGGTTAATATGATATTATTCATGATACATGTCTCTTTGTTTTCTATGGATATGATAGAGGGTTTAAACTAACGACTTACATAACATTATGCTAAATCCATTTCATTTCAATTAAAGATCTTCCTTTCGATTGCAGGTTTTCTGAGAATTGGGTTGTATTTGGGTCATTGTATGACCCCTCTCCCTCCTTCAAAAATAGTAACTAACACTAAGAGCTAGTTCTAATCTTACTCTAAAGTTTTGTATTATAGAAAAAAATGAACCTAGACTTGCAAAGGTTTTGATCCCCATCATTTACGTTGACTATCACGAGGTTTATGGTGGGAAACAACTAGCCTACACTTAACCAATTTTTGGACCATAGTGAGGGTTTTTACTTTACCAATTACATTTACAGTATTTCACAGACTTTGTTTGGGCTGGTAGTGATGTTTTGGCAGCTCCATGGTTGTCGAGTTCCTTGTTTAACCTATGTTGTAACAGTCGACTTGTTTGATAACTTATGATGGGACAATGATCGTAAATGTTATAGAAGCACTCTGGTGGCATATACTTTCCAAATGGCGGCTGGAAAGTAAACTTGGTTCCATTGTCTGGTTAATTTTTTGCATTGCTTCCTATCGATGACATAGATATTTATTTTTCATACAGTCAGTAATTGTTTCATGACAGTATCAAAATAATTTTGATACATAGATCTAGGTTTTCCAGTTGGACTTCATGACAAAAGTCCAAAATTATTCTACACAGTTTGCAAATCCAGGTAAACAACTCCTTTCCATGATCGTTGCACAGTTATGTATTTAAATTTGGATTCATCATTTTGACCGCGTTGTTTGTATGCACCCGGTATTGTCTGTAGCGAACGGTTTTAGGTTTCTTTGAGAAGGTTACAATGAATGTTCAAGTAAGTTTCTTGTTTAGCCTCTCTATCACACCCATTTTGTTTGTATAGATGGAGGCGTGAAACATTCAAGCTACATCATGTTGTGAATATGGTAGAGGTTGGAGATTCTGGTATTCACCATTGAGTATGAAGAGTTGGGTTTTTAAGTTGCATTTCTCTTCTTACTATAAATTTAATAAACTTAGCGGTGTCACTTAGCTTTGGTTATAGTTTGATACCTATGTCGGTTCTCGTGGTTAAAAGGTTGTATTGAATATTTTTCAAGGAATATATATACTTGTGTTCTCAGATACAAACTTTTACATCATGTATAGTTTCTCTATTTACGGTCTGCATGATATATATGGAGGTTTTGTGATTATTGGGTTAAATTAATGGTATTTATTTTAGATTGGACATAAATACTCTTATGCTATAAGTTACTTATGAACTGTGTACTAGGTCATTATAAACATTCCTTCATTTATTCAGTAAATAAATTAACCCTAGCTCGGGCTCTTCACGTAATTCCTTTTATGATACTAATAGTTTCCTTTTAGAGTTTTGTTTGCTTTTGGATCTAGGTTAGGGTTTTGTACTTTTAATAGCACTGATGGTTTCAACCTGTATATTAGTTTATTACCTAGGATTTTTATTGGCATTTCTCCCTTCGACCCAGGTTCAAACCCTTGTTTGTTTGTCAACAAATCCCAAGATATCATCTTGATAGAGAAGAGCTCAATCGAAGGCACCCGCGACACATATGCAATCTCACCCAAGATATATCTTATGGGTAACTTCCAGAACCAGGTTTATGCAGTTGTAAGGGGATTTCCTCTTCGTTGACACCTTACTATATTGCTCGACCGAAGTTGGTGGTTATATTGATTACTCTTATTGTGTGCATTCAAGATATTACTCTACTTATCTGTCAACAAATATTACACCATATAATATAATTCCTTATTAGCGATTCCAACTAACAACAATGCGACATATTCATATAATGAATCATTCATAAGAAAATACACATGCATTCACAACACACATTCATTCATCATACACACATTCATGAAATATACACATAGACAACATTTAACGTGGAAACCCATTCAGGAAAAACCACAAAGGTGCTATTCATCTGGCATGATAAATGTTGGGTGTTATATCATCTAGATTAATTCACCTAATATTTAATTATTGACCTGGGTTGGTAGGCTTAGAATTGACACAAAATATATGCGAAGGTAGAGGGATCCCTATGATGTCGTGGAAATATTTTAACAAACAAAAGATAGAAAGATCTTTCAAAATGAAAAACCGAGTCAAACTCCTAAGAATTGAACTATTAAGGTAATTGAACCGGAACATAATACTAAACCAAATGATTGATAATTTATTTTATAAGCAAATAACTTTAGACTAAAAAGGGTACTATCAACAACTAACTTTTCAAGTAAAAGACTAGGATGCAAGGAATACCTAACTTATAAGTAAGTAGAAAACTTAATAAAAGAAACAAGTATAAAACTCAATAAAGAAAACTTAATAAAAGAAACAAGTAGAAAACTTAACAAAGAAAAATTAATAAAAGAAACAAGTAGAAAACTTAATAGGAATGGCTTTGAATTCTATCCTACAAGTCTCTCTTGGTAATCACACAATGAAAAAGGAACAGTCTACAAAGTACTAGTATATTTTTTCTAAGGATAACAAATCTAATACTAAGTTTTGCATGCAAACAAATAAATCAATCCAAAGGCATGAGCACAAAACAATACAACAGTAAAAGGAATTAGAAGCAAGCTTAAGAAATAAAACACAACATAGCTCGAAATATGTTCAAGGTGAAAAGATGTAGGGATAAGGATAAAAATTTAATAAATAATAAAAAACAATCTAATTTTAACTTTAATGTTAAATAGAACTATCATCTAGCTATTACAGTCAAAGCATACTTAAAATACTAAAGAAACATAACTTAAAATAGGTTCAAAACACATTAAAAACACTAAAAATGAAACAACGGACTGAATGACAGACTGAACTGCAGGTCTGAAAGGGGTGTCTGAATAACAGTTGAAACAGGGTGTCCAAATGACAGTTTACACAATTAAAATGACAGAAAATAACCTAAATGATCTAATCTTCAGCTGAATTTGTGACATGTAAATACAATACATAGAGGTAGTAAATAAACCTACTTATTAATCAAATTTGAAAGTGAAATAATCTTAAACTAATTCATAAAAAGGAATCATTGCGTATTAAGAAACAAACTGAAATTTAACTTGAATGAACTTATAACAGAAAGGAAATAAATAGAATTGAATTTATTCTAACTTGATAAAATCAATCTATTCTATCTACTTGCAAATAAAACTGAACAGTAAAGCTAGAAATGAAATGTCTGAAAGCAAATTGAAAGCAAACTATGTGCACAACTAGCTATTTAACTTTAGAAATAAAATGCATTACAGGAAGCAAATGAAATAAATGTTTACAGTAATTTAATAACATAAACAAACTAGAAATTAAACTAACTACAAAAGAAAAGGTAACAGAGCTACAAGAAAATAAACCTCTGGTTGATGAGGGGCCCTCTCAGTAATCAGGGGTGATGCTTGGATAACGCTTACTCGAACACAATCATAAACAACAGAACATACAACTTTTATTAAAAATATGGAACATAATTACAACGTGCTTAAGAACGACAAATCACATGCATAAACTGGTTAAATTTCTAGCTAACTAAGCTCTCACGTACAGGCTAATATATATACTGTTTAAAGAGATGAGCAAGTCGACCCTTTAGTGGTCGACTGCTCTCTAAATTTAGTCGACCATTATAACCATTAACTAATCACATGCCAACGCACATCACTATTCCTTCTTCAGTGCGAATGGATCTCTTTAGCGTGCGTGATGTCACATACAGTTCCTTCTTTAGCGTGGTAGGTGGACTAGTGTTGGACAAAGGAGAGCACGCTGGTGATTATTCTAGAATGCAAACCATTGCATCACCAAAACGCATGGAATGGTGGTGTGGTGTCGAGCGGAGGCAGTGTGATGGGGAGTTTTCTAGAACAAGAGCTTCTTCATCACCCAGACGCATGGACAACAAGTAGTTTGCAGGCCATTTCAACATTTTAATGTTTGAAATCTGTTATCAACAGTGCACAGTCTGGTTAGCAATCTGGATGGTAACCTAGAGAGTGAGCTGGATATGCTTTACACATATCTAGCTGAACGCGTGTCTGTTTGTTAACTTGTCCAAAAGACTATATAACCTGCAAACAAATATACACATAAATTAATATATCAAACACGCTTCAAACAATGTCAATTTTAATCAATAAAATCATAAAATGATAATAATAAACATATTTAACATAAACCTTAAATTCACTCATACCTGGGGCTGAATGGTGAGCTGTGTGACATAAAATATGCAAAAATATGACAAAACATATGTTTAAATGAGTGATTTAACTACCAAAAATGATAACAAATCTGGGATCAACATTCCCCCAAACAAGAGAAATGCCAGGTCCCACTGAGCAAAAAAAAAGATGACTTAGGAAGAAGGCAGATGAAGGAGGTGATTTAAATTTTGTTCTTCTGGCTTGTGCTTTCAAAATAGCATGTTTTTCATGTCAAACGTTGTATGAAGATTTAATGGCTTTGTTGAGTTCTTCAACATTCTTGATTTGATAGCTCTCAGGTTTGAAACAATTCAACATTGTTCAACAATTATGATACAGGATATTTTTGTAGAGGGTGTAAGAGATCACGCTATCATAGCGAACCTTGATAGCGTGATCTCTCTCACGCTATCAATTCATCCTGTTTAATAGATCACGCTAACAATTCGTCCTGTTTAAGAGATCACGCCATCAATTCGTCCAGTTTAAGGGATCACACTATCAATTCGACCTATTTAAGTGATCACGCTATCATAGTGAACCTTGAGACGTGTGCCATTAACGAGCATATGCATTAATGAATGAATTCATAAGGTTTGTAATTAGTTCAACCATGTCCAAAGTAAAACTTTGGATAGGTTGAACGTATGACACGAAGGCATAAATCACATTTTTGATTTAATAAGAAAATCGGTCATTTGATAGTTTACATGCATGATTGGGTAAGAGGATAGGGTTTCCAACAGTGAAATGATGACTAAAAACTTTTAAGCTCAAAGCGTCCACATGGAGGTAAAAAACTATTTTCCAAAAACAAAATTTGGTTAGTAAATTTTAAACATAAGTGCTATAATATCACAATGTTTTATTTAGATTGTCATTTGGTATTTCATTTGGACCTTCATTCAATCCTTCATATAGTCCTCCATATTGATTTTTTCTGTGAAATTATGCTTCATGCTATAACCAAGTTCCATTGGTTACATTATCCTGAAAACACTTATCATTTGTCAGAGATAAATAGATCTGTCATAAATAATGAAAATAAAAACAGTTTAATTTTTCCCAATCCTCCCCCAAACCAAAGATATGGCGTGTCCTCAAGCCATACAAGAGAGAAGAATTGATTGTTCTAGATAATGAAATAAATATTTCTATCACGCTGTTATTATTTTGTAGAAAAAAAAGAAAAACTAACTAGTAAATGGAAATTGTTCAAATATGTATATTCATGAAAAATATAACAATGCTTAGAAAAACCACTTGAATGATGATAATATAACAAAAAAGAATGCCATAGGAAAAGTCTAGTCATCCATGCCTCATTTTAAAGATATCTTGTCATCACAAAACATTTTAAGTTTACCCTGGAGTGTGTGAGATTTACAGCTATGGGTCCCATTTCTAGGATAATGACATCCTAGGTATTTGTTGAATTAGATGACCAGAGCTAAGCCCAACTTACAACCATTCTCAAATGACATTATAAACAATTGGCCGTGACATGTTTATTCATAAATTCCGAATTTTTTTCTTTATATTATCATTGTTTTACGAACTATGTGCATAGTGGTGCATTAACCAGATCTCTTTTACCCGATATTGCCCCACTGCCAGCAGGCATGTTCAGTACCCCGATGGGTTTACCTTGGTACCATGCAAGCATACTCTCGCTGCTAGCAAGCCTGTTCAGTACCCCGACGAGTTTACTTGCATTTTATCGAGCTTCCTTGTTTTAAGTCATTACTTAGCATTGACCCCCTGCCATCAGGCTTGTTCAGTACCCCAGTGGGTTTGTCTTATATAATGATATTATGTATATGGAATCCGATTGGTACTAGAGCGTGTTAAGCCGTGCTAAACACATAATTCAATTTTGTAAATTAAACTCATAAGTAACTTTCATAATGGCCTTAACCATAGATCATGTCAAAATAGAATAACTTAAATATGTTCTTTGACCTTATAGTCCTTCTTCTTCATAAGAGATAAGTAATGTTCCCCACATACAAAAATTCCACTTACTTTCGAGTTATCACAAAAATACTTGAGAGACAAGTTTTTGATAACAAGTATAGGATGAACTAGTAATCCATAGGTGTAAGATACTATTGTGAAAAATATAATAATGAGAGTAGGTCTGTCAAGAAACTATTCAAAAGAGCAAATTAGAAATATACATGTCTGAATCAAAATACCAAAAACCATATGAATCATAGAAGAATTGGTTAAGAATGATATACATAGGATTTTTTTTTGTATTGTCACTATAAGCTGCAAATTTCAAAAGTACTCCAAGAAAGGTTAAGATACCTGATGAGTATTTTAGCATACTTTCCTTTTCCAAATAATACTCCATGAGCTGCTTATAGAGATAAAGTACTTGTAATCAAGCTGCAAAACCACTTGTTAGATGATTCAATTTATTCATGAAAACATATATAATATTATAAAAAGAAAAAGAGTCCCTTGTAAGCAATTCGTCAGAAATGACTCTTATTTATTCAAAGAAACAAACACATATTTACATATATACAAGTGATGATAACGCAAAATACTTTCTTAAGGATCAGGAGGAGGAGGAATAAATTTCCCTTCAACTAATTCCATTTCCCTATGTTGCAAAACATTCTGTGTGAAATCCTGTTTAGATGTTGGTTGGTGATAAAGTCTAAGTCTGTGTCTATTTACTACAAAGGAAACTTGTGAACCATCAATTGTCTTAATTTCTACTGACCCATTGTCAAAGGCTGTAACTACTTCATATGGGCCCATCCAATGGGTAGTTAACTTTCCTTTAAAAATTTTAAACCGTGAGTCGAATAGTAGTGCCCAATCTCCAATATTAAATTGCTTTTGCTTAATAAATTTGTCATGCCATGTCTTTCGTTGATTCTATATTAGCATGGTTCTTAGGAGTGCATCTTGTCTAATCTCATCTAATTCATTAATCTGTAACACTCGTTGTTTCTGTGCTTCATCCAAATCCATGCCTAATTGTGCTGCCATACGAAAGGTTTTAACTTGAAATTCAATAGGTAAAAGGACTTGTTTGCCATACACTAACTCATAGGCGGTATGTCCGATAGTGTTTCTCCAGGTTATCCTATAGGCCCATAAAGCCTTCGAAAGTCTATCTGCCTAATCCTTATGATGTAAGTGAATGGTTTTGGTTAAAATGGCTTCTAATACTTTATTGGTTGATTCTACTTGACCATTAGCCTGAGGGTGATAAGGTGAATATTTGCAATGTCGGATGCCATATTTCGTCGTGAGTTATTTCATTAATTTCGAAGTGAATTGAGTACCTTGGTCCATGACAATTTCTCTAGGTACACCAAACTGGGTGAATATTTCTTCATATATAAATTCTACCACTGATTTCTCAATATCCCTAAAAAAAGCTTTAGCTTCTACCCATTTGGTGACATAATCCGGGCAAACTAGGATATACTTCTTTTTACGAGACATGGGAGAAATTGGTCCTACAAAATCAAGAGCCCATTTTTCAAAAGGCCCAATAATGACCTGAGGTTGTAAGGGCATCTGATCAAATGATGTAGGTCTACCCATTCTTTAGAAACTATCACATCCTTTAACATACTTGGCAACATCCTTGAAAATGCTTGGCCAATAATAACCAGAGTGCAACACTTTGTATGCTGTTTGCCTATCAGAAAAATGTCCTCCACATGGTCCATCATGCCATGCATGGAGGATGTCTATCATTTCATCCTCCCGCACACATCGTCGAATAATAAGATCTGGACCAGTGTGGAAGAGGTCATTATCAACCCAAGAATAATTAGAACTTTGTACTATAATACGATGCTTCTCGTGTGAGGACAAATGGTTTGGTAATTTCCTAGTTGCTAAATAATTGGAAATATCTGCAAACCAAGGGGTTTGAACAGACACAACAAGCAAATTTTCATAATTAAAAGTGTCATCAACGGTTTTAGCACCATCATCACGTTGAATAAGAGAGAGGAAATCTGCTACTAGATTTTCTTTACCAGGTCGGTCAATGACGGTGATGTTAAACTCTTGCAATAGAAGAAGCCACTGGGTCACTCTACCATTGGTAATTGGTTTATTCATTAAAAATATGATGGTAGAGTGATCAGTATGCACAAAAACTTCGTAACCCGTAATGTAATGGCAAAAATTATTAATAGAATAAACTACTGCCAAAAATTATTTTTCAGTAACAATATAATTTAGTTCGGCAGGAGTCAAATTCTTGCTAATAAAATAAATGGCATAAGGTGCTTGTCCCTCTTTTTGTCCTAGGACTCCTCCTATGTCCGTATCAGAGGCATCGATGGATATATGGAAAGGAAGGGACCAATCGGGACCCCTGAGTATTGGTGCCACCAATAGTTTAGCTTTTAGAATTTCAAAAGAACTTTGACAAGATTATGTCCATTGGAATTATACATCATTTGTAATCAATTTAAACATTGGTGCAACTATTTTAGTAGCATTTTCAATAAAGCGACGGTAATAGCCTGCATGACCAAGAAAGTTTCTTACCTCCTTTTGAGTTTTTGGAGAGGGAAGGCCAACAATAACTTCGATCTTAGCAGGATCTACCTCAATTCTTTGGGAGGAAACATGGTGTCCTAAAACTATACCTTTTGTTAGTAACATTTTAAAATTTTCATGACTAAGGGATAAATTCGTTTCTTGACATCGGATCAGGACCTTTTCAAGGTTGTCAAGAGCTTCTTGAAAGGTATTGCCATAGGCTATAAAATCATCCATGTATGCCTTCACATAGTCATGTATAAGATTAGAAAAAATTCCTAAGATTGCTTGCTGAAAAGTGGCAGGTGCATTACATAAGCCAAATGGAAAAAATCTATAAGCATATGTTCCCCAAAGGCATGTGAAAGTGGTCTTGTCTTGATCTTCAGGTGCTATTAAAATCTGGTTGTAACCACTATATCCATCAAAAAAGGAAAAATACTGTTTACCCGACAAGGTATCTAACACTTGATCAATAAAAGGTAAAGGAAAGTAGTCTTTGAGTGTAGCTTTGTTTAGCTCTCTAAAATCAAAACAAATGCGCCATTTTCCTATGAATTTCTTTGGGAATACCACTAGAGGAGACACCCATTTACTATCAGAGATAGGATAGATGAAACCAACATTGAGGAGTTTTTGTAATTCTTCTTTTACTATATCCTTTAGAGCAGGAGTCATCCTCCTCTAAGGCTGCCTTACAGGTGAAATATTTGGATCCATATAAATATGGTGAATACAAGTGTCAAGGTGTATACCCTTCATATCAGTGTATTCCCATGGAAATGCTCCAGCTTGTTTTTGAAGAACCTCAAACAACTATGCTTGTTGGTTTTCACTTAATCCTGCGTTTACATGTAGAAAATTTTCAGGGCCAACTTCACAAGGTATGGTATAGGGTCCTGTATTCTCTTCAATTATGAAGACACAAGGTGTCTTCATAAACGTTGAGAGAGACATATTCTCTTGGAACTCGTCTCCAAAAATCTGATCAAATTGAGAAAAAGACTAAGGAAAATCTATACAAGTTGTCGAAGAAACAAACTGGTTTAATACATTCTCAGTGGTCTGCTCTTGAAGTGACCAAGAGAAATCACTAGGAAGGGAGAGGTCATCAAAGTCCTTGTCCCCAAAAGAACAATTTAACCACCATGAATTTTCAGTTATTGGTTGTGCTGGGGGTATAAAATAAGTCTCTGTGTAGACAACCCATTGGAAATAGTCATCTCTCCATCCCTACATCCTATAAAAGCATTTGCAGTAGCTAACCATGGTCTTCACAAGATAATAGGATGCCCTTTATAAGGATCCTTTGATTCTACGACCATAAAGTCGACAAGGTATTCCCATGAGGCTACTGATACAATAATGTCATCCAAGACTCCAGCAAGTTTTATCATAGTATGGTATGCTAGTTCTAGGATGGAAGGGGTAGGTCGGAGAAATTGTCCTAACTATAAAACTTCTAAAGTTGCGGTGGGCATCATGTTGATAGCAGATCCTAAATCGATTAATGTATTTTCTATGGTGGTATTGTTTACAATTACAGTCACTATTGGGAATCCTAGATTTGTATATTTTGCAATCCTGGACTGATCTGTCATACACTCAGACATCTCTCCTATAACATGAATTGTGAGAGGGTCCTTTTGCTTCTTCCCTGGGCGTTTAATGCATAGTTCCTTTATTACCTTGCTATAGATTGGTATGTCCTTGATAGCTTTTAATAGAGGAATTTTGACACAGATATTCTTTAATTCATTCAAAATGTCATACTCAGGATGAACTATAGGTTTTTCTATTACTAGTATTTCTGGAAATGGAGGAACTCTTTGCTCCTGAATGGATTCTTGTGGAGGATGGGTGTGTACTGGAACCTTTGAAATTTTCACATCCTAAAAAATGAAATCATTGATGGGTTCATTTGAATCCTCCTCTTCTTCATTTTCCTCATGAATGATGACTGATGATTTGGGTTTGTCATTCACAACTCTTCCAGATCGTAATTAAATCTCATGTACAGGTACAATCAAAATAAGATATGATGGAAGAGTTTGCAACTCAATGCTGTTAAGATCTTGAGTTGGTTTATTATTTGGGTTAGGTATCGATTGTGCAGGTAATAATGTCAGCCATGGAGGATTTATATTCTGAAAGTGATGAGGTTTTTGTGTAATGAGAGGAACCGGAGGCACAAATCTAGGTGAAATCTGCTGGAAATTTGTTTGGTGCTGAGGGTAAGGATGATTAGGTGCAGAGACAGGTTGTGACTGAGGGTGTGATTGTCCTCTCGATGCTTGTGACCAATATTTATATTGCAGAAATTAAGGAGGAGGGTACTGAGGTGGCCAATTTTTCCAACTTGAATTGTTCCATTATTAAGGTGGTTGATATGGAGGATAATAGAGTGGAGGTTGTGGTGGAAAATTTTGATATGCTGGTTGGTCTCTTGGTTGCCAAGGAGGCCTCCTAGATGTTTCATCTACATCCCTAATCTTATAGATGGCTTGCAAACCAAGCAAGGATGGGCAGTTATTTGTTGGATGCTCTTCTATATAGATGTGACATACAGAGATGTTGTTTAATGGACATTCCCTTTGGGCATGTTTGGTCCTACATATTGGACAAAAAATGCTCATTGCTGCTCGTTCTTCATCCTACCGTTTCTTGGCTTGTAAAGCATCTAGTTGAGAACCCATGGCTCCTAAGATATTAGTTTTGAAATTCTCCAATAGGTTTCCTAATTCTATCCTTGTAACTCCTCCTGAACTAGGAATGTTTCCTCTTACATTTCTACTATAAGGCTCGCGAAAGTTTTTCCCAACTTCCCCCCTACTTCTAGAATAATTTTTACACATCTCACTGATTTGTGCAAAGTTTTTATGAGAAATATCACCGGATGCCATGAGATTAAGACTTTCTATCAAGTCCTCAGAGATCCCTTTAAGGAAAAGTGTACATACTGCATCTTCTCGGAGGTCACTATATTTTCATTTATGTAATGTATAAACGAACCTTTTGAGATAATCCTCTAAGATTTCATCTTCAAGTTGTTGTATCTTGAATATATCATGTCGAGAGTCTTTAGGTTTGCAATACTCTTGATATTTTCACAAAAATGAGGTTTTCATATCATCCCAAGTCCAGATGGTGGATTCATCTAATCCCATGAACCATCTTAAGGAAGAATATTTTAGTGTAGCGGGAAAGAGTTTTAGTTTATGAGAATCTTGTAGATAATTATAGATCCTACAAAGGATATCGAAATCGAACAAAAATGTGTCTGGGTCATCATTACTTTTTCCATAGAAAGTCGGTAAGGAGGAAGGAGGGATGTTTTTCATAGTTACATCCTTATAGTGTCCAAAATAGGAAACCCGAAGGTAGACTCAGTTTGATTTTCCCCTTCTCCTTCGTCATTTCTAACTTCATCATGATCTTTGTTTTCTCCTTGTCTCTCCATATAGGTTGGGTTTTTAACGTAAATATACCTAGGAGGATCCTTTCTAGGTGATAATGGGGCGTCCCAACGTTCTTTTTCGGGAGAGATCTTCCTCTGACCAACCATGTTTTTATTGAATCCTAGAGGGATAGTAGCTTCTACTATGGAAGTTTCAATTTGTGAGATAATTGGATCTACGAAGTTTCCAAAGATATATTTTACCTAGGCATGATCAACAAAGTCAATGAATTTCGGATCTCCTACTAGTGAAAAAGTTGTATTATTTGGATTCAAGACTAGTGGAGGGTTAGAGGTTCCTAGTGGCTGATCCTCTCGAACTTCCTTAGGAATGAGGTCCTTAGGACCTCCTGCCAAGGTTCCTTCTCCTTCTATGGCTTCCCCGGTAATATCTCCCGAGAGATTCTCTTTAGGTTTCAGGGTAGAACTACTTCCTCCAGGTGTCTTTCGATACCTTTCTGTTGAGTGAGTGGTTGGGGTATTACGTTCCCTATAAAACAAATATACTTTGAGGATCTCCAAGTCTGCTCATGAAAAAATTAAATCAAATAAAAACCTATGCTACTACTATTGCTAGATTTGGGGGTGCCTGTTATAACAGATGCACAGGTTCTTACCTCTTGTCTTACCGCTCCCCCACCACCAGCCTATTACTAAAATTCATAAAGAATTCTATCTATTCTACCTTACAGAACAACTCCTCGATAATGACGCCAATATGTTGGGTGTTATATCATTCACCTAATATTTATTTATCGACCGGGGTTGGTAGGCTTAGAGTTGACACAAAATATATGCGAAGGTAGAGGGATTCCTATGGCGTCGTGGAAATATTTTAACAAACAAAAGATCAAAAGATCTTTGAAAATGAAAAACTGAGTCAAACTCCTAAGAATTCAATTATTAAGGTAATTGAACCGGAACATAATACTAAACCAAATAATTGATAATATATTTTATAAGCAAATAACTTTAGACTGAAAAGGGTACTATCAACAACTAACTTTTCAAGTCAAAGACTAAGATGCAAGGAAGACCTAACTTATAAGTAAGTAGAAAACTTAATAAAGGAAATAAGTAGAAAAATTAATAAAGAAAACTTAATAAAAGAAACAAGTAGAAAACTTAATAAATAAAACTTAATTAAAGAAACAAGTAGAAAACTTAATAGAAATGGCTTTGAATTCTATCCTACAAGTCTCTTTCGGTGATCACACAATGAAAAAGGAATAGGCTACAAAGTATTGGTATATTTTTTCTAAGGTTAACACATCTAATACTAAGTTTTGCATGAAAACGGATAAATCAATCCAAAGGCATGAGCACAAAAGAGTACAACAGTAAAAGGAATCAGAAACAAGCTTAAGAAACAAAACACAGCAGAGCTCAAAATATGTTCAAGGTGAAAAGAGGTAGGGATAAGGATAAAACTTTAATAAATAATCTAAAACAATCTAGATTTAACTTTAATGTTAAATAGAACTATCATTTAGCTATTACAGTCAAAGCATACTTCAAATACTAAAGAAACATAACTTAAAACATGTTCAAAACACATTAAAAACACTAAAAATGAAACAACGTACTGAATGACAGACTGAACTGTAGGTCTAAAAGGGGTGTCTGAGTAACAGTTGAAACGGGCTGTCTGAATGACAGTCTGCACAATTAAAATGACAGAAAATAACCTAAATGATCTAATCTTCAGCTGAATTTGTGCACATGTAAATACAATACATAGAGGCAGTAAATAAACCTACTTATTAATCAAATTTGACAGTGAAATAATCTTAAACTAATTCATAAAAAGGAATCATTGCATATTAAGAAACAAACTGAAATTTAACTTGAATGAACTTATAATAGAAAGGAAATAAACAAAATTGAATTTATTCTAACTTGATAAAAGCAATCTATTCTATCTACTTGCAAATAAAACTAAACAGTAAAGCTGGAAATGAAATGACTGAAAGCAAATTGAAAGCAAACTATGCGCACAACTAGTTATTTAACTTTAGAAATAAAATGCATTACAGGAAGCAAATGAAATAAACGTATACAGTAATTTAATAACATAAACAAACTAAAAATTAAACTAACTAGAAAAGAAAATATAACGAAACTGTAAGAAAAGAAACCTATGGTTGATGAGGGGCCCTCTCAGTAATCAGGGGTGATGTCTGGATAATGCTTACTCGAACACAATCATAAACAATAGAACATATAGCTTCTATTAAAAATATGGAACAAAATTACAGCATGCTTAAGAACGACGGATCACATGCATAAACTAGTTAAACTGCTAGCTAACTGAGCTCTCATGTAGAGGCTAATATATATAATGTTTACAGAGATGAGCAAGTTGACCCTTTAGTGGTTGACTGCTCTCTAAATTTAGTCGACCATTATAACCATTAACTAATCACATGCCAATGCACAACACTATTCCTTCTTCAATGCAAATAGATCTCTTCAACGTGCGTGATGTGGCATACAACTCCTTCTTTAGCGTGGCAGGTGGACTGGTGTTGGACAGAGGAGAGCAAGCTGGCGATTATTCTAGAACGTGAACCATTGCATCACCCAAACGCGTGTACTGGTGGTGTGGTGTCGAGCATAGGCAATGTGATGGTGAGTTTTCTAGAACGAGAGCTTTTTCATTACCCAGACGCGTGGATAGCAAGTAGTTTGCAAACCGTTTCAACGTTTTAATGCCTGAAATCTGTTATCAACAACGCGCAGTCTGGTTAGCGATTTGGACAGTAAGCTAGACAGTGAGCTAAATATGCTCTATGCATATCTAGCTAAATGCGTGTATGTTTGTTGACTTGTCCAAAAGACTATATAACCTACAAACAAATATACACATAAATTAATATATCAAACGTGCTTCAAACAATGCCAATTTTAATCAATAAAATCGTGAGGTGCGTGATAGAAAATATGCAAAAAGATGACAAAACATATGTTTAAATGAGTGATTTAAATGCCAAAAATGATAACAAATCTGGGATCAACAATAAATATATGGCACCTTTCCTATGTGCTCTTAGCTTGTAGACTCTGTTCTAGATCTTGTCTACAATCTATACAGACTTATCTCTCCTCTCATGCTCTCTAGTCTTAGATATCTGAAGTTTACTCTCCTCCAACCTATTGTCAATCCACACACAACCTAGATCTATTCTCTCTTATCTACAACTCTACAACTCTACAAACAGACAATAGACAAAAAATGATTAACACAAACCCACTGAGAGTGTATTTGTCTAACCTGCACACATCATGGGTTCTCCCTTTTATAGACTCTTACACGTCAAGTCATCTGACTCCATTATGTTAGCCAACATGCTATCATTCCTATTCTCATACATTCAGTTACAACTGTCAGTAGGCACTATTGACCCAAAATACAAATATGCTTTATTCCCCAAAGTGTGTGTTATCCTAACTGAATTCTTACCCACGTTTTCTCGGCCTATCCTTTTCAACCAATGCACGCCTTCTTTTGTCGTGGTTCCTTCCATCATGACTGATCTCATTGCAACTTCCCTTCTATCATGAACTCTTCCCTCATGGATGCTTCTATCGTAGCTTCTTCTACAGTTACTTCTTTTTATCGTAGCTCTTTCTCCCACAGTTGCTTCCATCACAACTTTCTTCTTCATGCGACCATAATCTTCATATTCCTGAGTAGAATGCATTCAGAATTCTACATATCCTTCCCTAGGGCCAACATTATCCCAACACTCACCTGTGGCTTGTCTTGAGCCACACTAATTCGAAGCTTCCATTGTGACGACCTTGATATGAAAATATTTGAATATTTTCACTATCTGCTCTATTTCCCATCACACCTCTTCTTTTTCCTTTTGCAAATTTTCCACAAGGCCATAACTCATGTGTTCCGACATTGTAAGTTCTCTTGAGTCTACTGCTTGTCACACTTTTTGGTGTACAAGATGAATAATGCATGTAACTCTTTCTGCCTCTGCCTGTAATTCTATGACTTTGTTAGTCCTCTACTGCTGTTAAGTTTGCAGCACTACGACTTGTTGTTGTAGTTTCTTCATCTAAACAACCTTAGCCATTTTCTCTGCCAAGGAAAATTTCTTCATCTCATTCTTCATATGATTTTCCTTTGTCTCAACAATGCGTAACTACTTTGCGACTTTATCTAACTCTGCATCGTTGATCAATGATTCCCACATCTAAGAAACTTGTTCGACTTCCTTGGCACATATTGCCTCTGCATATTCTATCTTCTTCGCATCCTCTATTGTTGTTTTCCTTCTTTCTTCAAGCACCTCTGGTGGTGTATTGGGTGTTACTTATGCCTCCAACTCCACAAAATTTTCACATAGGTCCTCTGCAATTTTGCTGAGTTGAATGACCTTGGCTTCTACAAATATTTCATTTGTTATGCCTTCGTCTACAAAATTACTACAAGAAAGTGTTACAACTTTATTGAGTTGGTGCCTGCCGTCTTCCCAAGTTTTGGATTTTTGCTCAGTTTCTTTTACTATTTTCTTCATCTTACTAACACTCTTATTTGATGCTCTAACTTGTTTGATCATAGCGCCTTATTTGACCTTCATTTCCATGACTACGACATTCTAGGTTGCATATACTTCATACATTGGCAATTGAGAAAAATATATGGCGACATGGCCCAAGTTCTTGGCGATGGTATTCAGCTCTGATGTCCCCAAGTCGAGTGATTCTCCCTCTAGTTGAGTCTTTTTTGGTGGAATAGGTATTGACACATCAGTCGGTCGCTCTTTTAACGAGCTAGGTAAGTCCTACGCCAATTTCAATTGTGGCCTGTAGTCGATCGCTACCCGTACTTCTTTTACTGCTTTGCAGTGCGTCTATAGTAAGTCTGTAATACTACCTATTAGCCCTGTTTGAAACTCATCCATTTTTTTTAGGATTTGTGTAGTGACTTCTATAATTGCTTTCGTCATAAGGGTAAAATCATCGCTAGTAAGGTCGATAGTTCCTACTATTTAGTTAAGCTTCCTTTTCTTGTGCCTTTTCTCAGGCTACTTTGTCTGTTTCCTCTTATCTCCCACTACTAGATCTATTGAGGTTGCACTAGAATCATTATAGGGAGGGTTGGGAGAATTTTTCATATCTTGTGCTGATGGTGGTGGGTCCCCTCCCTTTTCTCCATCCTTCTACGTCATCGTCCTGTCGCAGGTCTTCTTCTGCAGATAGTAGGTCATCAACGACAGTGACTCGTCATTCTTCCTGCCAATATTGGGTAATGGACTCAACATATTCTTTAGATAGTAGGTATTGTGTCGCTAACCATTGGAATTTTGGGTATTGTCGTGGTTGCAACAAGATATGATGGGGCCCAATCATAAAATTAATAATGTTTTAAAACTGCTGAATGGTCTCCTCCGTAATTATTGCCTACTTTCTCACCTAATATCATAGGGCCTCTCCATGAAAAACGAATTGTACATTGTTTCTTTGTCTCTCCTTTATATCTTTCTCGAACTAGAGATTCTGGCATTGAGCTCCTCGACATTGAACTGGTATATCTACCACTTGGTAGTTCGCTGGTTCTGCCCATGTGAAAAATGAAATCAAAATGAGTAACCATGAATAATGGAATGTGCAGCCTTTTTCCTGTGACTCCTATGCATCTACTAGAAATTCATTTATTAGATAGTGCGATCAGTTCATTTGAACCCCCACTAGACAGAGTTCAACTGCTGTAATATTTCCTATAGTACATTGGTTCGGTCGCATCTTCCGTATCAAGTTGGTAGCTAAAACCTTAGCTACGAATCAAACACCGTTGTCATTGATGGAGGATATTAAAAGCATATGGTATCTATGGACAAATCATACTTATCTTTTAACTTGTTCGTCATCAGAGTGTCATGGCATTTTTTGAAAAATGGCGTTGGGTCTACGCCTGCAAGTGGAATCCTTGTAATCGCTGCTATCAACTCGACATACACATAAATTATTTGGTCGAGCCATAGGTTGCCGCTATGGAATGATACTAGAAACTATTTAACACATGCATTCACCTCTATTCTTCGGATGAAATGTGGCATGTACATCAGTGAAAGTAAACCTGCTTCGTCTAGTCCTCTTTCCCATTCCATTGGAACTAGGCACTTTGGGCTATATGGTGTATCTTGTACAACAACCATGTAGTTATTCATGTCCAACTCTAGAAATTTTGGTATGTTGGAATGAGAAAATGTTAGCTTCTTGGGGTTTGGAAGAATGTTGTACGATACCCAAACTCCTTTTGGAACAATTGGTACTACTAGTGGGTACCGTGCATTCTTCAGAACTCTAATATTAGGTGCATCATCTTGTCTAGGTGGAATATACGCTGGAGACATAGTAGTAGACCTTGTTTCTTCCTCCTCCTCCGGTGGTGGTGGTGGTGGTGGTGGTGCTTTCTTCTTGCAGTTTCCAGAGTGCTTCCCTGTTGATGAGCCAGGTAGTTGTAACCTTACTGCAAGGATGAATGGAATTTGTTCAACATCTTCTGTAGCCATGGCCTGTGGTGGAACATATATTATAGTCTATTCCATAATAAGGGTGGGTGATGTGGTCACAACACCAGATTCTGTAACTGTGCTTGTACTGGAAATTGAAATAACCATGCTTTGCGAAAAACTCACTTCAGCTCTTGCAGTTGCAGACAACAATCTCTTTCTTGAATGCAAAAGGATGCATTGAAACTTGGGTGTGAATGGTGATAACGTTTAGCCATTCATTCCGTTAGTCCTCCACAGGAGCGAGAAATTAATGGACATGTAGTTGTCCTTTCTGTCACATGTGATGATCGTTCAAATGATTAATAAGAAACCTCTATACATGTTGCCACTTTCCCATCACATTAGTGGTAGTTATTGTGCAATAAAGACAGAAGTGACCAAAAATCATGTTGCCAAAATATCTCAGGCCTTTAGATTAATTACAACCATCCATCATTTATCCGACTCCAATTTAACTTGCAACAACAACGCTCCTCCCGCGACTTGTATTCAACCTTTGACATTTTACTTTTATTGCGACAAACAGATTGTCTTCGTCATCATTTCTCTGCTTGCGACAGAAAAAGAGGCTGTGATATTTTTCCTCTCTTTGTGACAGATTAGTAGTTTGTGATATTTTTTGTTTCTTCTTGCGATGACTCTAAGGATTTAGTTGACTTCCATTCACTAATATTCTGACAAGTGTTCCATCCAACTTTTGTAGTTGCATTGTGCCTCCGTCAGTGATATGCGTTACGATATATGGTCTTAGTCATTATGTTTTTATATTTCCCAAATTATTTAAAAAATTTACTATCATACAAAATAAAAAGTCCATCGACTTGAAATCACTTGTTCTTGATGTGGTGATCATGTCATACTTTTGTCGTTCTTTCTCAACGTTTTGATGATATCTTGCAACAAAATGATCTTCTTTCAATGGTATCAGCTGCGACAGTCTTTCCTCAATAGCACCAACATTTGTTATCTCCATGATTGCAACAATACTTAGGTTGGAATCATCTTGGTGGGACATATGGTGGAAAAAAGTCGTAGATCCTGACTCTTCCTCCTCCTCTTCCTCCTCTTGTAGTGGTGGTGGCGATGTGGAGTTCTTCTTTTGTCTCCCTAAACGTTTCCCCCTTGTTGTACTAGATGGAACCGGTTGTTTTGGTCCTAAATTGAATGGATAAATGGATCCAGTTCAACTTCTTTAGGAGCTGCAGTGGGACGTATCTAGCAGTGTATTCCATGATAAGGTGATGCAGTCACAATACCAGATTATGTAGCTATAATTGTGCTGGAAAACAAAATAACCATGCTTCGCAAAAAACTCAATTTGGCTCTTGCAATTGCAGACAACAATTTCTCTCTCGAATGTAGAAAAATGACTGCATACTCAAGCGTGAATGGTAATAATGTTTAGCCATCCATTCTATCAGTTCTTCACAAGATCGAGCAATAAATGGAAAGGTACTTGTCCTTTCCATCACATGGGTAGATCTTCCGAATGATTAAGGAAACTTCTATGCATGTCTCCACTCGCCTATCAATTCGTGGTAGTTATTGTACAATAAAGACAGAAGTGACCAAAAATCACGTTGCCAAAATATCTTGGGATTTTAAATTAATTCGACCTCCTTTGAATTAAGTACGACCAACTGTCATTTCTGCGACTCTATTTTAACTTGCGACAACATCACTTTTCCTGCGATTGGTATCCATCCTTCAACAGATTCCTTTTCTTGCGACAGACAGGTAGGATTCATACTTCTTTCTCCTTTTGTGACAAACAAAGAGTCTGCAACAATTTTTCTTTATCTGCAACTTACTTAGCAATCCATGAGGGTGTTTGTTTTTTCTTTGCGACAACATATTTCCTGCGATAAAACAAAAAATTTCAAAGGTTTTTTCTTTTTCTTTCTTTTCTCTTTATTTTTTATTTTTTTTTCATTCGACTGAGTCACAGATTTCCTGATAAGGATTTAGCTGGCTTCCGTTTACCAGTCTTTTGACAGTTGTTCCATCCAACTTCTGCAATTTCATTGCACCTCCGTCAGTGATATGTGTGACAATATATGGTCCTAACCAGTGTGTTTTTAGCTTACCCGAATGCTTAAATATTTTTATATCATACAAAAGAACAAGTCCTCCAACCTGAAATTGCTTGTTCTTGATGTGGTGATCATGCCATACTTTTCGTCATTATTTCTCAACATTTTGATCATATCTTGCAACAAAACGATCTTCTTCCAACTATATCAGCTGTGACAGTCTTTCCTCAACAACAACAACATTTGTCATTTCCGTGATCGCAACAATCCTTAGGATGGGTACAATGTATTCCATCGGCAACACAACTTCTTGTCCATATACCAAACAAAATGGAGTTTGACCTGTAAAGTTCTTACAGGCTGTGCGATATGTCCACAGTACTATGGAAATGTTTTGATCCCAGCCATCTCTTTGGACATTGTAAATCTTTGTCAACGCATTCTCCAGTATTTTGTTAGATGCTTCGAAAACACCATTCGCTAGAGGGTGATATGGTGTTGTATTTCTATGTTGGATCTGTAATTCTTCCATTAGTTCCTCAATCAACTGGTTGACAAAGTGTGTGCCTTGGTCGCTTATCAAAATTTTTGGGCATCCAAATCTAGTCACAGCCATTTCAAATAAAAACTTAGCAGTAGTTGTAACAATACAATCTTTTAATAGCGGTGCTTCAGCCCATATCATCTGGTATCCAGTCACAGTAATTATATACCTTGCACCTATGTGCTTCCTTGTTGGACTAATAGGGCTCATTGATCGAATTCCTGTAGAGTTATTTGTGGTACTAATGGTATTTCATCTCGTCAGAATGAACTTCCAGTTCTTTGACAGACATCATAGTTGCGGCAATATTATTGGGCATCCACATGCATAGTGGGCCACCACAATATCGCTTGTAATATCTTCCGTACTGTAGCTTTTCCAGCAAAGTATCCTCTTGCAATGCCAACATGCACTTCATTTAGTATCATCGGTCACTCATGTTCCAAGATGCAGCGATGAAGAATCTCATTAGGGCCCATTATATATAACTGTCCAGCGATCAACTGGAAGTCTGCAACTCGCACAACTAATTGTTTCTTCCGTGCAATAGTAAATTCAGCTGGTGCATAACCTGTACTAAAAAATTGTATGATGTCTCTGTACTCATCATCAAACATTGTTATTGCAAATAGTTGTGCATTAGGGAGACTATCGTCAAGGTTACCGGTTTCAACGCCACTTTCAATCCTCGACAAATGGTACGGTATTGAATTCAATCGATCGAGTTTAATAATGAATTCAAAGTCAAATTCCTGAAAAAAGGAGAAACCATTGACAAATATCCCCCCCCCAACACTGGCTTATTAACCAAGTATTTCAATGTTGAATGGTCTGTGTACATTTTAAAATGTCCAGCCAGCAAGTAGTGTTTGAATTTCTGTAGAGCGTATAACATAACTAATCCTTCTCTTTCCGTTGTGGTATAGTTATTCTATGTTGTTGATAGTTTTCTGTTGGCAAAGGCAATAGGATGATTAATCAACCCTTCACCAGGATGTGCTAGTACCACGCCGAGCCCGACAGATGAAGGATCGACATGTACATGAAATTCCTTTTTCTAGCTTGGAAATACAAGTATGGGCGTTGTAACCATCTTGTTCTTTATAGTGTCGAGACTTTCTTAGAAAATTTCTGTCCACTGGAACTTAACATATTTCTTCAATAACTTCTCCATTGGAGCAGTCACCTCCGTATATCCTTTGATAAATTTTTTGTAGCATCCTCGATGTCTCAGTGTCACTCTCAATTGCTTCACTGTGTTAGGTGGCGGTAGGTCGATGATAATCACAATTTTAGCAGGGTCGACTATGATTCCATCGTGAAAAACTAAATGGACAACAAAATTCCAAATGGGACAGAAAAGATACATTTCTTTAAGTTCAGTGAAATTTGATATTGGTGAAAACATTCCAACATCATCGTGTGCCTCTCAATGTGATCCTTAATGAGTCCAAATACTGTCCAATTGTCATAGGCCTTAAATAAATTTATGAAGAAAATCTTTGAAGGAAGCCACTGCTATTCTAGAAAAAATAGCAGGAGCATTCTTGAGTCCAAAGGGCATTACCGTGTATTGAAAACAACCCCAATCTATTGCAAAGGTTGTCTTATGTTAGTATTCCTTTACAATTCTAATATGATGGTAGCCATAGAACCCATCAGTGAATGAGTAAATTTCTTTGCTTTCGACACTCTCCAGTACCTCATCTGTAAATGGAGTAAAAAATGGGTCATATAAACAAGCATCGTTCAATCTTCTTAGGTCGACTCAAATCCGCACTTCACCAGTAGTATTTTCATCTACTATCGGACTGATCCATTATGATTCTTATACAGGTTCTATGATAACTGCATCCAACATTCAATCCACCTCTGCGTTAACTTTTTCTTTATACCACAGATTCAATCGGTATGGTCACTGCTTGATAGGTTTTACATAAGAATTTAAAGGTATATTCATTTCTCCAAGGTCTCTGCTAATCCCTTTCATGTCTGACAATTTCATAGGGAATAGATCTTGAAGCTAGTGCAATAGGTTTGTGATTTTCCTGACAGTTTCATCATCCCAGTAATCTACAATATTGGAAAATTTAGGATTCTTCAGAGTGCCAATATTTACTTTTTTTGACTTTTAGTGGATTTAGAAACTGGTATCTCGAAAAACCAAATCCTTCCACTACGTGCGTACCTACCAACTCGGGTATGTTTACGTTGAGTGGGTCATCATAATTAAGTTCTTCGGTCACTTTGTAGCACTCCATCTAGTGTGGAATTGTTGTGTCCCATTGATTGAAGTTTGTTATTGCGACAAGGATATCTTCAAATATCTTTATCTTAATTACTTGCAATGCAACATCAATAGAGGAATGATCATCAACAAATTCAAATGTGTATGAAGCTAGTAGCTAATGCATCCCATTCAATGTTTCCTCATCTCAGTTCAACTGATGTATACGAGCTCCTTGGTATCATGTATAATGTGTGTATGAACTGATGAACACACTCCTATTGCAGACATGCCTCCCATGTTGCACGACAATAATCAATATGGTCGATAGGAATGGTCAATCTTGTATATTTTTGATCAGTATAAATGATCTCTTCTCTGAATCTTATCTCTAGAAATCTCCGACATTGTGTCCATTCCCATATAGCCTCTTTATGTGCGACCCTCCATCTGGTGGGTGTAGCTTTCAACACAAAGTCTAGGGTGGAGAAGCGTTGATGTTTTATGACTTTTTCTTCAAACTATGTTAGAAAAGATGCAAAGTTAGGTAAACCTTCATAGGTAGGTAACTCACTTGCCTGAGTTCCTATTCATTGCACAGACCGTGTAATTATTTCACACTTTCTCATGGATACTTCATGCATCCGATTTTTCCAGTTTTCCAATGATTCACCAGAATATGATGTACAAGAGCTAATACTTTTCCAACTAAGCTTTCTGTAAGCTATTGGATTTACATAATCATCCCTTGTAGATGTATTGTTATAAATATGGTCAAGATAGTTTCCTAGTCCATTACTATTTACTGGATCGACATATCTATGACCTTTTAGCAGATCAATTGGTGCGACCACCCTTAACTCTGAATATTCAAATGATAAGATTTTTTTCTTAAAATTGATGATGGTATGATTATCGATCACCCAGTCGATCCCCAAAAGTACATGATATGAATTTGTGTCGTTGACAATGTCGATTACTTCGAAGTCAGCATACGTTCTCAGACATTCTACCTTGACAAATACTTGAGTCAGTCGACCGGTAGGTAGGACTTTCAATTGATTTGCTAGTTTGAGCTCAATAGGAGACCATTCTAGTCGTAGTTTTCCCATACTTTCCCATGTTTGTGTTGTCTGAATGATGACATCAGATGCCAAATCTAGGATAATGTAATCCATATCGTAATCTCCTATCTGGGAAGTCATTCTTAACTCACAATCGGTATATAATCTTATTTTCCACATGGTTTATTCTTCTTTCTGGTCTCACTTCTTCTTGTTGTTATTCTATTAGAGCTGTCAATTCTGTGACAACATCTTTATCATGTATTAGAGATATATAATTTTAAAAAATTCTTTAAGTTTACCGAACTTTCCCATTGGTTGTTTTCAGAACAAATGATTGGATCTTTCAGGCATCTCCATTATCTGTCTTCTTGGAAGTGTAGGAGTAGATGTCAACGTTTGATTCTTGTTAACGAATTTTGGTCATGCATCCAAGAATAATTCCTTTTCTCTTTGGACGTTGAACGCCACTTTCTTTTGCGTAGTTGGTCGCAACTGCAGTTGGGCATGCTGTGTATCTTTGTCTTCTCTAGTTGCAACACCTCCTCTTGTCACGGAAATAATATTTGCTTCTCTCTACTCATAAAAAATCATCTAGATATTTTGGTTGGGGTTCAGATCCATATTTTGCAGAGGGTTTGGATTTCCCACATTTATATCCTGCCACTTCGCAATCAACTGTAGATACTGTTCGATAGTTTGATCAAAGGATTTTGCAATATGAACATGTCTTTGTAGGTCTCACATAGTCCCTGGAAAAATGTCATGGTTTTCCACAATTATAACATATGATTTGGCCTCTTCCATGACCAAATCCTCCTTGTTGTCCTCGATCTTGAAAAATTTCCTCCCCCTTATGGTTGAGGGTATTGTTGCTGCAGGTATTGATTTTGTGGATACTAGGGCTGAGGATATTAAGCTTGTGGATATTGAGATTGAGGATATTTATCTTGAGCCCGCTGAACTTCCACCTACTCTTCATTTTTCATTAAACAAGTGTCGAACATTTTATCTTGCAGTAGCTGGAATGCAATGCAGTCCTTCTCATCACGGACTACTGATTTACAAAATTTACAATATAAACTAGCTGACGCACTTACAATATAAACTAGCTGACGCACTTACAATATTTTGTAAGTGCAAGCACTCTTTTAACTGATGACCTCTTGTATGGCATATTCTAAACCAAGGATCCCTTGTGTATTTATTGGGTTTGACTCTCCTACTACGACATAGTTCGTGAACGCCGAGAAATTGTCCTTGTGTTGTCCTTCAATTCTACATTTGGTACACCATATTTCATCTTGGAATTCCTTCCCCATTTTAATGACCTATATTTGCAACATAATTTTATCTAGCTACGATTGAATCTGAATCATTCCTACATCAGTCTCTCCTACTAGTGAGGATTCTAGATTCATGGCTAGCTCCAGCGCTTTCGTCTGCGACACAATATTTTGTTGCATCAAGGGAATTTGGATGTGGGATAACAACGCTAAAATGAACCACTCTTTATGTTGTACGCCTCACATATGGAGGCTTACTTTAGAATTTAATGTCTTAAATATCTATTCGATGTCCCACATGGACTCCGTAGGTAATTGCTTAATCACTTTAATCTCTGTAATACTGATATTTAGATTTGGGATTTATGAATTCATCTATTCGTCCTGCTCGAATTTGGTCAAGAATTTTCTATGCGACTCCTGTCGGAACCACATAAAATTTCATAGGGCCAATCGAGGACACAACCCCTCAGCGTTGTGATCATCTGTTCCTTCTTTATTGCTTCATTCTAGACCCGTCGCACAGTCCATATGGATTCATGTAGAAACCAATGTTGCTCTAGGTATTCTAACCCATTTCCATTAAATATTAGCATCTTAATGTTGTTCCCAATGATTATATTGGTCCTTGGTACTTCCAGGCAAAATTTTTGGCGAGCAGGACTCCCGTGTCCACTAATCCCACAGATAGTATTACTTGTTTTGACAAACATACTAGGAGATGAGTTTCTTGATATTACCTCTGAAGACATATGCATAGTTGTATGAGTGCCGTATTCATATTCAAGATTTGCGGATTCTTCTTGTTCTTCTTCCCTTTCAGGGATAGGCTGATATTCCTCTTCTTCGTCGCAAGAACCTTCATT
Source organism: Pseudotsuga menziesii (assembly GCA_001517045.1). Lineage (NCBI taxonomy): Eukaryota > Viridiplantae > Streptophyta > Pinopsida > Pinales > Pinaceae > Pseudotsuga > Pseudotsuga menziesii. Next base: position 357,579 of record LPNX010858752.1, on the reverse strand, counting down.
AGAGTGCAACGTGAGCTCATAGTCTTCTTCTCTGGTCATATTGCAACTTCCTCTTCTTGTCACAGTTCTTATTTTTTGCGCTGAAATATCCTTCCACTTATTAGACATCCACTTTCTAGTGAATTTTTGCTATCACCAGGGAACATCTTAGCTTACTTTGTTCCATTTTTGTGCACTTATTTTGCAACATAAACCAGGTCTTTATATACAATTCTTTATTCGTCGTACTCTATTCTTAGGATTCCTTTTTCACATACACGCATATTTATCCAAGTCTTTAAAGATGTCAAGTATCTTCCTCGTGGTCCTTGGAAACTTTTTCTTTCTACCTCACTATATGATAGTATTGGGTTGGCAGTAAACTCAATAATGTATCCTTCCAAAATAATGTCTACCAAAAAATCAACAACCCTCGACACAAGGTTGCTAATACTCTTCAGTCGTTGAATTAACTGAGGATTATACTCTGTCGTTTCTCCCCCTTTGAAATTTTTTCGCTGGGTTTCTAGCTTCGACAACCACTCATAGAACACAATAGGAAACTTGCAAAAGAAAATTTCATGAAAATCCATATAGAGGTATCTCTCCAACCACTTTGTCATATTCAATCGCGATCCTTCACTTTCTTCTTGTGCAAACTCTAATGCTTTAGAATCCACCCACTCTTGAATTTTTGGCTTTGTCGGATGCCAAAACATATCCCTCACCATAATGATTCCCGGTCCCAGAAATGGAACCATTTGTTGGTGTTTCTCCCTTCAACCCAGGTTTAGTCCTTCTTTGTATGATCACAAAGCCTAATATATCGATCCTACAAAGCAAGGCTCAGTCGGTAGCACTTGTGATGTAGATGCAATCTCACCCGAGATATCTCTTATGGGTAACTGCCAAAACCAGGTTTCTGTAGTTGGGTGGGTATTTATCCTCAAAACGCCTTACCAACTCACTCAACCGAAGCCGGTGGGTGTCTTATATTTATTATGCATATTCAAGATATTACTCTACTTATTCGCTGATAGATTACAACAGTCAATATAATTCCTTATTAGCAATTCCAACTAGCAGCAGTGCGACAGATGCATACAAGAACTATTTATAAGAAAATACATAAACACTTATTCACAACATACATTCATGTGACAAAAACACAATCATCAAATATACATTGACACATTATTTAATGTGGAAACCCATCCGAGAAAAACCACAAAGGCGTTCTTCATTAGGCATGAGAAATGTACAACACCTTTCGTCTGCGAACTCAACTTACAGAATTTGTTCTAGATGTTCTTCTACAATATATACATATTTCTCTCTCCTCTCATGCTCTCTAGTCTTAGATATATGAAGATTCCTCTCTTTCACTCTACTGTTGATCTACACATAGCATGGATCAAATCACTCTTCTCTACAACTCATCGACTGCTCTAAAAAACATAAATCACTAGTAAATAAACAACTAACCGATTGGCCAAGAAGTAACCCACACACAGCTTGGGTTATTCCTTTTATAGACTCTTTACATGTCATAGTCAGCTGAATTCATTATGTTAGCTGACATACTAGATCATTCCTATTCTCATACAATTCCATTACAACTATCAGTAGGCACTATCGACCTAAAATACAAACATGCTTTATTCCCTACAACAAGCGTGACTCTTAGCCGAATTCTTACCCACGATATCTCGAGCTATCCTTTTCAGCCGTTGCATGATGTCTGTCATGGTTTCTTCCATCGCGGCTGATCCTATCACATCCTTCCCTTCTGTTGTGTAATTCTTCCCTTGGCTGATTCTGTCACAACTTTCCTTCTCTCACTACTTCTTCTGTCTTATCTCTTCCGCTGTCATAGCTTCCTCTGTCACACTATCGAATTCTTCACATTCTGAGCAGAATTCTACCTGCCTATATTCTCCTAGGGACAGCAATATAAAGGGAATTTATAGACCTATATCTACCTGACAAATATCAACGGTACAACTCAAGAAGTGTATTAGGAAGGGATGTTAACTTTATGCCATTAAAATTATGGAGACTGAAACTGAAAGTCCAAAAACAACATTGGAACAATTTCCTATCCTTAAGGAATTTCAGGATGTATTTCTTGATGAGATACCAAGATTTCCTCCTAAAAGAGAGTTAGACTTTACTATAGATTTAATGCCTGGCTCAACACCTATATCACGAGATCCTTATCGTATGAGTATTCTAGAACTGTAAGAACTAAGAATGCAATTAGAAGAGTTACTTGACAATAAGTATATTCGGCCCAGTATGTCACCTTGGGGAGCACCGGTCTTATTTGTTAAAGAGAAAGACACCACTTTCATAATGTACATAGATTACATACAATTAAACAAAATGACAATTAAAAACAAATACCCATTACCGAGAATTTATGATTTGTTCGATCAGATTGGTGGAGCCAAAATATTCTCAAAAATTGATCTTAGGTCAAGATATGATAAAGTACATGTTAAAGAAGAAGATATCCATAAAACTACTTTTCGAACAAGATATGTACATTATGCATTTATGGTGATGCATTTTGGACTGAATAATGCCCCTACAACATTTATGAATATGATGAACAATGTGCTAAGTAAATTTTTGGATAAATTTGTGCGAGTATTCATTGATGACATTTTAATATATTCAAATAATGAGGAAGAACACGAGGAACATTTATGAAAAGTTTTGCAAATTTTGAGAGAACATCAGTTATATGCGAAACTTAGTAAATGTGATTTTTATAAAAAATAAGTACAATATTTGGGACATGTCATTTCAAAAAAAGGGGTAGCAGTTGATCCTGCTAAAATCAAGGATATTAGAATGGTCAGTACCAAAGGATGTACATGACATCAGATCCTTCATGGGGTTGATAAGATATTACCGCAAGTTTATAGAATTTTTTTCTAGAATAACTCACCCTGTAACAGCCATTCAAAAGAAAAGTGTTCGATTTGTATGGAGTCAACAATATCAATATAGGTTTGATAAATTAAAACATTTGTTGACGACAACACCTATATTAAAAATTGTTGATCCAAGTAAAGATTTTGTAGTGTGCAGTGATGCAAGTAAAGGCGAATTGGGAGGAATTTTGAGTCAGAGGGTCATGTGATCTGTTACGAGTCCAAAAAGTTGAAGGAACATGAAAACAATTATGTGGTACATGATATGGAATTAGTAGATATCATCCATGCCCTTAAAATTTGGTGACATTATTTAGTGGGAAAGAAATTTATGTTGCTAACTAATAATATTAGATTAAAATATTTGTTTGAACATAAAAACTTGAATGCACGCCAAGCCAGATGGATTGCATTTATGAGCGAATATGATTTTTAAATTAGACATATAAGAGGAAAAGAAAACATAATAACTAATGCACTGAGTCGATAAAAACATGAATTGCATACTATATTAATTAATGGGTATGAGTTGGAATTTAAAAAGCTATTGAAAACAGTATCAAGTAGTGACTTTGAGTATAATAAACTGGTAGAAAAATGTACCCACATATTTGGTAATATTGAAGATAATGCATATCATATTGATATAGAAGGATTTCTGTGTTTCAAAAACCGAATTTATGTACCAAAATAGTCCAACATAAAACAAATAATCTTCAAGGAGTTACATGATAATGCTTATGCAGGACATCTGGGATATCATAAATTTATAATAGCATTAAAAAATACTTTTTTTGGCCAAATATGAAGAAGGAAGCAACTAAATATGTAGCTAGGTGTTTTACATGTCAACAAGTCAAGCCTGTCCATCAACATCCAGCTGAATTCTTGCATCTTATACCCATTCCTGAATGGAAATGGGAAGTTATAACCATGGAATTCATAACTGGGCTACCCAAAACAAGGAAGCATAACGACTCTATTATGGTGGTAGTAGATAAGTTGAGCAAAGAAACACATTTTATACCCGTAAAATCAACTTACAAAGTCATAAAAATTGCTGACATTTTCATGAAAGAGATTTTCAAACTTCATGGAATACCGAAGACAATTATCACTAATTGAGAGGCAAAATTTACCTCGAATTTTTGGACATTCTTTTTTAAAGGTATGGATACAAAGTTAAATTTTAAAACAACATACCATCCTCAAACAGATGGATAGAATGAACGGGTAAATCAGATACTAGAATATATTCTAAGGATTTACGTAATGAATCAACCAGGTAAATGAGAGGATTATATTCATTTAATGGAATTTGCTTTAAATAACAATTATCAATCTTCTCTGAAAATGAGTCCTTTCGAAGTATTGTATAGTAGACGATGTAAGGTACCCTTGAGTTGGGGTAATCTTGAAGATAGAATGACGTTAGGACCAAACATGTTGGCATAAATGGAAACAATGGTACGACAAATAAAACAAAACTTAAAGCCAGCACAGGACATGCAGAAAAGTTATGCGAACAGGAGGAGAACACCTAAAGAATACAATGTAGGGGAACATATATTCCTAAGAATCAAACCAAATAAAAGTAAGTTACGAGCATGATTATATGGCAAACTTGATCCCAGATATGTGGGACCTTTTGAAATACTAGCTAGAATAGGTCCTGTAGCGTATAAAATGGCTCTACCTCCTTATATAAGAGTTCATGATGTTTTCCATGTTTATTTATTAAACAAAAATATAGCTGATCAATCTCATATCATTGATTGGAATATTGTATAGGTGGAATTAGACGACGAATTTCACGCGAAACCAATGTGCATTCTAGACAGGAGAGAGGTTGTGCTTTGGAAGAGAACTATCACACAAGTTAAAGTGCAACGAAAACATTACACGCCAGAGGAAGCTACCTGGGAAGAAGAGGAGGCTATGAGAAAAGTTTATCTTGTTTTATTTGAAGTTCATGCTAAGACAATTTAAGCACTGCGGATGGTGTAAATCTTTAGGAGGTAGGATTGTAATACCCTCTCGTAACGTTTTAAAGTAACTTTATTTAAATTGTGTTTATGTGATGGAAACTAATAATTTTGGCAGAAATTTATTTTCAATATAAATATGATCTGAATACGGAAGTTAGGAATCCATGCAGTTAATTGATAGAAACATGAGTTTAAGGCAGTAACTAAATCCTCAACCATCTTTACAAAGACAAGTGTCCAGTCTTGGAGAGAGTTAGTTATTAGCTAATAAAAGTCCTAGCCAAGTAAAGGAGAGGGCATGCAAAAATAAAGAAATAAGAAAAGTAAAAGAGAGTCATCAGAGATCACCAAGTGTGGTGTAGGATCTACAAAAGATAAGGAATAACACAGAGCTACCAATGAACATCTGAGAGATGTCGTGCTCTGGAATAGAACCGTTAGTGCTCTTGGACAACTAGGTTCTGGAATAATTAAACTCTATCTATAAAACTGGTGGCAGCTTGGAGCTGAAGGAAGTGAACATTAAACTCGGGATTCTAGGCAAGGGGTCGAAACTATTGCAGACTATAAAGTTTCGAGGTTCCTAAGGCTGGGTGGTGCGTGGCTATCGAATTTCGAGTTTCAGACAAAGTTCAGATATATCCACTAGAAAACAAATTCCTTGTTGTTTATGGTTATGAGAATATCTTTATGATTACATACTAGTTTCCTGTCATGAATAAGGGTTAAATACTAAATAAATCAAAACTGATACATTTCATTATGTTGAATTATTTTCCTATAATGCATTACAATTTCTTATGGTTATTTATGTGAGTGATTTTATTTCCAAAATCCTAGGTAGTAAACTAATATACATGATGAAACCATCAGTGCAATTAAAAGTACAAAACCCTCAACCTAAATCCAAAATCAAACAGAACCCTAAAAGGAAACCGTTAGTATCGTAAAAGGAATTGAGTGAAGAGCCCGAGCTAGGGTTAATTTATTTACTAAATAAATGAAGGAATGTTTATAATGACCTAATACATAGTTCATAAGTAACTTACAACAGAAGCATATTTACATTCATTCTAAAAGAAATACCACTAATTTAACCCATTAATCACAAAACCTCCATATACATCATGTAGAACGTAAATAGCGAGACTATAAAGACTAAACAAGAAACTTCCCCGGACATTCATTGTAACCTTCTCAACAAAACCTCAAATCGTTCATTGGAAAACCTATCTCTGCGTATCCAATTTCTTTTGATACCGTCGTGAAACATTTACCGACTGTATGAAAAATAAACCTCTACGTCATCGATAGGAAGAAATTCCAGATAGGATTCGATCAAGCTCTATTCATAATCAAATAAGTGAAGAGTTGCTTTCATCATCGTTAATGTGAACTAGTATTGAACGCATATGCAAATTGTTAAACCCTTTATAGACAATTTCACATTTCCATTTCAGCCCAGTTTTGACAAATATGTTAAGTATTGTTTTTTTAAACTTTAATTACAATTATCCATTGTAATAAATTTCATACTAAAACCTTCAAGTGACACAGTAAATTAAATTACTTATTTCATAGCACATGGACTTATACATTTCAATATGTATTAATATATCTAAAACTTATTTTTGTTTGTTTACAAACAATTTACTAATTTTATTGATGAATAGTTTTTTTAAATTAAACATATAAATGTCAAACATATTAAGATAATTTAGAATAGTGTATTTTTATATAAAAAACAAGCTATAACGTTTCATTAAACGCAAGAGGATTTAAAACTTGGAAACTAACTAGCCAAATTGATTAATTAACTAAATATTTTCATCATGGCATTGCTTTTATACCTTTACCTCATGAACGCAATGACTGACCTTTTTGATATTATCTTGAAACCGTAAAAACATTTTCTAACTATTTCAAAACAAATGAATATATGAAAAGAATAATTTCAATGAGTGACCTTTTTGATATTATCTTCAAACCATAAAAACATTTTCTAACTATTTCAACACAAATGAATATATGAAAAGAATATTAAACAGTCTAAATGTAAATTGAAATATTTTTTGTTGTTGCTAGTTAAGTGGAAGAATCCTCTTGACTAGTAGGTTTGCCATTGGCTAAGTTACCATGAACTAGGGGTATTTAAGCCATCAAAATCACTCGGGGATCGCACCCGGCCTGGATCGCACCAACCCTTAACATGGTTGTATTTTTGGTATCCATGGGATTTGAACCGATGACCTTTCCGCTTAGGAGCGTCTTAACCATACCCCGCTATCAACTGTTCTACATCTCACAAATAAATGTGTATTTATAATTTTATTTATTCATTACAATGCATTGTTTTTCTATATAGTTAATGTTTAATGTTTTTTGATTATAAAAAATTAAAAAAACAATATTTTCAGGAGGAATCGGAAAAACCTCAGTATTCATAATTGTATATCGACGTTTCAAATCCAAAACAGGATCCATCATCACGATAGTTTGCTGAGTAACATGAAGAGTGAAAAAATATAAATAAATAGTGATGGGATGTGGTGACAAGAAGATGCCAGTTGAGGGAATTCATGGATAGAAGAGACGGCTAGAACCCTAAATTGTTTTAAGGTAGCAATTGTTTCTTTTAATTTTAATTTTAATTTTTAATTTTTAATTTTTAATTTTTTATATATATATTTTTTTCCTCGGAAAAAATTCATAATTTTATTTCAAAAGTGGAACAAAATTACATCTGCACATGTAAGAGGATCACTAGGATCCCTACATTGTCACATATTATCTATCTCATAATATCATAACCAAAAAATTTACAATACTGTCCCCTGCCAGTAATAGCAGAAATACTTCACAGAAAATATGAATATCTTCATATATTTGCTGTCACAGTAACTGTCCCAGACTGTTATATATATAAGCATAAGCTCGATACATATTATCAAACCAAAATCAAATAGTCACCAATTCTGGAAAGAAAATCCAATTCATAAGTATGCTGTCAACTGTCCCAAATGTCCCGGACTGAAATATATAGAAGCAAAGCTCGGTACCAAACCCAAATCATATAAATATGGAATCCCATTCATAAGCTTGTTGTATATGTAATATATATAAGCATATCTGATACATATATGGATATCAAAACCCCATCATAGTAGTTGACAGGTCACAAAATGATCCAAAACTGTATCATAAAAAGGCCGATGTTATCAAATAGTCACCAATTCTGGAACTGTCCCAGACTGAAATATATATAAGCTACATATATATCAAACCCAAATCATATAAAATATGGAATCCAATTCATAAGCTTGCTGTATAACATAATCATGAAAAATATATAAGCATATCCGATACATATATGGATATCAAAACCCCATCATAGTAGATGACAGGTCACAAAATCTGAGCCAAAGCTCAATGCTGATCCAAAACTGCATCATGAAAAGGCCGATGATAATAACTGTATGAACCCTCGCGAGAGTAGACAGATATCCTCCAGATGCCAAAGTCTAAATGCCGCTGCGTCGCTTCCTTGGATAATTGATCAGCCACCCCATTTCGTTCCCTATAGACATGTGTAAAATAAATATGATTAAACTGTTGTTTTAAGCGGAACACCTCCTCCAGTATAGGTAAAAGTAACATCACATGGCACTGTACAGTCTCTTTTTCCCATTCAATAACTAGCATAGAGTCGCCAAAGACCTGTAAAGACAAACAACCCTGTTCCAAAGCAAATAAAAGTAGAAGCCTGAGTGTCATTAATTCAGCATAGTTGTTTGATCCCCTCCCTAATCCAGCCGAGAAATGAAAATAATGTGACTCAGATTTAAAAAGTACACCACCCCCACCACATCTCATTTGCCGAGCTTGAGAAGCTCCATCAAAAAATCCCCAAGGGAGAGCTTTGTCAATCAGTTCCTCCCGCATAGGCCTATGCTTGAGAAGCTTCTCAGGTTCCCTAAAATGATGTATAATTGCAACAATTTGAGCCACAACAGACTCCATCAAGATTCGACAGTCTTGAAATATAATCTTGTTGCGAGTTATCCAAATCCCCCAAGCAAAGATACAAGGAACAGCTCGGAGTGAGTAATGGCCCGACCACCAGCTTTGAAAAGCCTGTAGAACAGAATCTCCCTGCCACCCCCCAATGAAACCCATCTGTTTACCCACTTCAGACCAAATAGTTTGAGAATAACTACATTGAACAAAAAGATGATGAATTGTTTCCTCAGCCTTCTGACACATCACACAAAAGCCTGGTCCTTCAAGAAATCTCTTTTGCAAAATGTCCCAAGTTGGAGCTTTATTTTCCAAAATAGCCCAGAAGAGTAACTTGGCCTTACCCGGACATTTTAGCTTCCACAACTGTTTCCACCACCAAACCAATTCTCGATTATGAACCAAAACATTGAGCTGAAAATACCCATGTTTAGGAGTATAACACCTAGAAGGATGATAGTCCCAAACCAATTTATCATCCTGATTAGTCAATCTGACATTTGAAACCCTTAACTGCCTAATATATCCCTCCCATGCCGCCTGCAGATCATCATGAATATCAAGTCTCTGAGCACTGATCCATCCTTGATGCCATAACGAAGAATTTCCCTGATCCTCAATATCAACAATAAAAAGACACCCTCTTGCTTCCAAATGTAATCTCAATGCCTCAGGAAGTACACGATCCCCTCCACATCCTACCCAAGGATCAATTCCAATACGAACCTTTCTCCCATTACCTATTCTCCACACCAAACCAGAGCCAACCAGATCAAAATGCTTTACCACCGCTTTCCAGACCACTGAGCAATTTGTCCGAGATTTGTCTGCCAACCGAATCCACTCAATGAGAGACAAAGGAGCTATATATTTATGATACACCACGCGAGTCCAGAGACTCTGTGAATGAATAAGTCTCCATGAGACTTTTGCTCCTAACACCTTTGCAAAAAGGAAAATATTTTTTAACCCCCACCCTCCCAAAGCTTTTGGAACAACAATTTTCTCCCACCTCACCCACACCATAGCCCTATGATCATTCTTACCTCTCCACAGAAAAGAAAAACACAACCTGTGAATCTGTTCAAGAATCCCCTTAGGCAGCCATGCAAGAGACATCCAGTATACGGGTATCGCTTCCAAAACAGATTTTACCAGAACCAGTCTCCCAGCTCGAGAGAGCCATTTATGACTCCAACTTTGAAGTCTTTTTTCCAATTTTGTCAATAACTAGTACCAATCTGCCTTCAGATATGAGTTTGGTTTTAAGAAAAACCCCAAATACTTTATCCCAGCATCCAAATCCATAATTCTAAAAGGCAAACGATGAGCAATACTGTGTGTCTCCTGCTCTGATAAGTTCGAACATGATATAGTGGATTTTTCAATATTTACCACCATTCCCACAGCAGCTTGTACAAGGGTTAATCCTTCAGACACCTTATCAATATCCTGTCTTGACCCATTAGTGAAAATCATAATATCGTCAACAAAAAGGAGGTGTGTAATATACAATACCTGGGAAATGGCAGTGCCACGAAAAGTCCCTTCTGCTTTTGAAGCCAAAGTAAAACGGCCGAGACCTTCAGCAACAAGAAGAAACAAAATGGGAGAAAGAGGACACCCTTGTCGCAGACCCCTTCCCGCATGGAAGAAAGGGCTAGCAGCTCCATTAATGAGTACTGCAAAACTCACCGTACTGATACAAGCCATAATCCATCTTACAAATTCATAACATAATCCCAGGTGTGTAAGCAGCATCCTAAGGTAAAGCCAACTGACCCGATCATAAGCCTTTGAGAGATCAATCTTGATCACTGCTCCTTTCTGTTTCTGAACTTTCAAAGTATGTAGGCCTTCCTGAGCAACTCCAATGGCCTCATGAATTTGACGGCCCTCCAGGAACCCAAATTGCTCACTAGAAATATGTTGGGACAATACAGATTTGAGTCTCTTTGCAATAACCTTAGAGATGATCTTATATATACAATTGCAAAGTGAAATGGGCCTGTAATCCTCAAAACTTGCAAGTTTATCCACTTTTGGGATAAGAGCAATAAAAGTAGTATTGAGCGGGCCATGTATAAACCCAGCCTTACGAGATTCCTCAACAACTGACAAGAGCTCCTCACCGAAGAAATCAAAGAAACCCAAGAAGAATTCCACAAGCCAACCATCAGGCCCCGGGCTTTTATCTTTTTGAAACGAGTGAAGCACCCGAGACAGTTCCTCCATCGAAACTTCCCCCATCAACATCCTGTTTTCCTCCTCATCCACAAATCGGGGAAAGAGCTGTGCCACCCAAATGACCTCCGCAATAGTATCTCCAGATTGTGCAGAGAATAAATCCCCAAAATATCTCACACCCATCTCAGCCAGCCCTTCGAAACTGGACACCAGTTCCCCTTCTGCCGAAGACAACTCCCAAATAGAATTGCAAAATTTTCTCCCCTTAGCAAATGCTTGAAAAAATTTAGTATTCTCATCTCCACACTGAAGCCAAATTGCTCTGCTTTTCAACCTCCACATTTCTTCTCGCTTATAGAGAATCACATTCCGCTTCTTTTCCAAAGTAAGGAGTTCTTCCTTAGTCTGATCATCCAAAAACCCCATCCTCGGACTGTGAATCAACCGATCAATAGCCAACTCACAGTCCCTCAAGTCCATATCATCATTCACCCTCTTAGCATGAGCCCAAGAGATTGTATCCTCCTTTAAGCATTTCATATTTTGATAAAAATGTACCCCCGCATGCTCTAGAGAGTTTTGTGGACGAGGATTCCACATCTCCTTAACCAAAGATTGAAAACCCTCTTCCTTCAACCAGCTGGAGTTAAATTTGAATGGACTTGGGGGCTTCCTCCGACGACCCCGTAATTCCAAAAAAATGGGGCAATGATCAGAAAACACTCCTATCCCCACTCACTGCCTAACAAGATCCACCCCAAGAGCCAATGATTCAGCCACCAAGAACCTATCCAATCTCTTGGCTACCCTTTGATCCCCTGCTCTCTTATTACTCCAGGTAGGGACAATCTTGGCCGGGAGTATGTCCAGAAGATCCTTCCTCGCAAAATCTTGAATGAAAAAGTTGGCCAAAACATCCGGAACAGCTCTAGGCCCCCAAACCTCAAAGGCTCCCAGAGTAAGATTAAAATCTCCCCCCATAATAACATCTGTGTCTTCGAAAAGGTCCAAATTGAACAAATAATCCCAAAAGCTAGCTCTGTTCAAATATGGCCCATAGATGTTAATAATCGTGAGAGTCTTCCCAAGCTCAGAGTCCCACACTGCCAACCCCACACCAGAATATATTCCCCAAGAACAGTCACACCTACAACTTTGAACCTTCCACCCCGAGGCCAGACCTCCAGAGCGGCCCCTTGCATCCACAGCCACAAACTTCCAACCAGAAAGCAAAGTTTCTAAAACCCTTACAACCTCCTCACTACACCCCAAAGTTTCCTGTAGCATAATAACATTCGGCTGATTTAACTCCACCAGCCTTCGAAGAGACGATTTTTTAAAGGGACTCGCCAACCCCCAACAATTAAAGAACATAACTTTCATATTGGAGATCCCGCCTGGGCTTTCATTGCTCTAAGTGCCCATTCAATTGAAGATTGTGTCCCGATCCCTAAATCCACCTTTGCCCGATCTTGTGCTTTGGACAGAAGAGATTTTCTGCCACAACCTTTCCCCATCACACGCAAGGACAACTCAGGAAGACCTTTTCCCCCTGACCCCTCAAAGGATATCTCCCTACTTCTAAGGGCATATCTAATACTTCTTCCCTCAGAGCTGGTAGAGATATTTGTAGAGACAATGGAGGGGGAGAAAACACAATCAGATGACGGCAACGGACAAGGAGCAACCGGACAGTGGAAAGCCAGACTGGCTAAAGGAGATCCAATAGACATAACCCCCCCATATAATCAAAGACAGTAAATAGAGAAACAATAGGAGAAGGGATAAAAGACATACCCAAGGGATTCGATACAAAACCCCCTCGAATATTGGCCTGCACTGAAGTCTTCCTGAAGCCATCCTGAGATGAAGAAACCAAAGCATTAACCCCTGCCCCCAAACTGTCATCGAACAATCCCCCAGGGACCTTCTTGCAAATGTCCACGACGCGCAAAGACATATCTGATGAAGAAGGGAGTTTTCTGGAAACTGCCTGTACCTCTGGTTCGGTGTCCAATGCCCTACCTTCCAATGGCCCAGTATTCCTAGTCCCCACATTAGCAGTAACCCCCACCGCCTTAGGAGCATCAATCCCACCTAAATCTTCAATCATCGGTTTGCTGGCCCTAAAGGGAAGCGGACAACAGGCCACAAATGTCCATATGTATGACAATGGTGACACCTGAACGGCACACCCACATAGTTGAGAATTTGCACAAAATCCCCATCCTTCGTCTGTACATTTATCTCAGAGGAGAGTCCCAGACGTAGATCGATCCTTACCATTATTTTGGCCACTGAATACTTGCCAGTCTCCAGATAGGATAAATCAGCACACACCTATTCACCCAGAAAATTCCCAATAGCAGCAAAGCGATTCTCATTCCATAAATGCATAGGAAAACCTGGAAGTTTTACCCACAGTGGCTCCTTGATAATCTTCTCCTTTTGTGAATAAAAAAAAGGTGTCCAGCGTTTCAAAACAATAGGAACTCCATGCATAGACCACTGCCTCCCCAGGACAGCATCAACCTCCCCTTTGTTGTGCAGAATGAAAGAAAACCACCCTGTAGTCAAAACTTGAACCTTAGGTGCTGAATCCAGCAAATGTGTCCACTGCTCGACCGCCCACCTCTGGAGAAAACCACGGCCAAAATGTTTGCCACGATCATGCCCAACCACTGCCGTCATGGACATTACCTTTGCCTCTTCCATCGTAACATCAACCCCCAACACCAGCTTGTCTCTACGCTTCCTATATTTAACAGCCTTTGGACCTTTATGAGATCCCACCTTTGCTGACCCCCCTTGCTTAGGGGCTAAAAATGATTCAGCTTCAGGAAACAGTTCATGGCTTCCCAAAGCAGCCGCCTCCTGACCACTGGAAGAATTGGCCACCCTAGAATTCTCCCTACCTCCAGTACCCAGTGCGGTGTCAAGCCCCCAACCAGCTTTCGACACTACCAAAGCTCCCACCGAGAAAGAACCAAGATCTCCCTCCAAACCCTGATGCTGAATGCCACCTTCAAGAAAAGGGGAAAAACCCTCTACTGGGAGCTCCGAGGAAATAGCAGGGAAATTTGTAAAGAACCCATTCTGAGGGGAGAGAGTACGACCGAGAAGTCCAGCAAGGTTGGGCCGGTCTACACACAAACCCTCAGAGGTCTTGAAAAGGGTTAAATCCTCCTCCAAACCCTCCAAACCAACAGAAATGGGCGATGAAATCCTGATGTTTTTAAGCCTTGCAAAATCATTCCCTGCCAGCCCCACTTCATCCATGTGCCCTGAGTAGACCCCTGACCCCCTCCCTGACAGCAGAGGTCCAGATGTCCCTTTCCAATCCAAAGCACCAGATAAACCTCCTACAACGAAGATATCTCTTTCATTGACCCCATCCGAAGTGTAATCCACCTCCTCCTCCATACCTCCCCACCGAACCACCCCAAAACCTTTCAATCCCCAAACCCAAACCCCAAAAATAGCCAAATACCACCTCCAAACCGCCAAAGAAAAAGGCCCACAGTCTCCACCCCTAAACTATACCACCACAAATTCGAGCTCCAAGACAAAACCCATATATCAGCCTCCCTTCGCAGTCCATCTCCTGGAAACACCTGGACAACAAAACACCATTGCCTTCTTCAATACCACCATAATACGCTCTTCCATCTGTCAACCAACATAAACCTTGATCGATTCTGTGCGAAAATCTGTGAATTGGTTCGAGCAAGAGTTCTGTAGCTAATGCGCTCTCCTTAATTTTTTATATTATAATAATTAACTAATATTTTAATTTTATTATTTTAAAATTTTATTATTTTAATTATTAACCAATTTTTAAATTTAGGTTTAAACTAAAATGTATTTTAAATTAGTTTTATCAAATGTAGGTAAAGTTTGCTTAGTTAAAGTTTTGGAGTTGTTTATAATTTTTAAATTTATATTTAATGTTTTTTAAAATTTTGTTTTTTTAAAATTTTTTTTTGGTTTTTTTTTTTTAAATTTATATTTAATGTTTTTAAATTTTTTTAAATTATTAACCATTGTTTTAAAATTTTTAAATTTTTTTATTAAATTAATTAATATAATTCAAATCAATAATATTATTCGTAATATAGTTAGAATAGTTATTAGTTAATTTTAATTCAAATTTAAACCTATACATTTAATTAATTATAATTTATGATTTTTAAAAAGTTTTTTATAAAATTAATTTTTAAATTTAAATTTAATTGTTAAGTAGGGTTTGAGAATTTCAAATGTTTGAAATTCACTATTTTAACCTTGAAATTTACTAATTTAAGTAGGGTTTTAGAAGGGTTATCTACTTCATTTAGTTTTGAGGATAGAAGGAAGCTAGTTTTTGCTGACTTTGAGGCCTCCATCTCTATTCAGATTATTTGGATGTTTGATGCTTTCCATGGCTTCCCTAAATTTTCTTTTGAAATAGTGGTTTTCTTTGGCTAGGATTTTGGTGTTTTCAAGGCAAATTTGATGTTTTGTTTTAGCACAATGTTCTTCCAGGGCCGAGGTACGGACTCGTTCAATCCTAATGTCGGCTTCATGTTCTTTAAGTCTAGTGTGGAAAGATCGTCTAGTCTCATCTATATAGCTAATATTGCACAAACACGGGATGTTGTAGACTCCCCTAAGCTGTTTTGGGTCGATCGGGTCTTTTACAAATTTCATTTTTTGTTTAATAGTTTCTAAGGGTTTGAATGGAGTTGTAATATTATTCTTTTTAAGGATTATGGAGATCTTGTCGGTGACCCCTTGGATGTAAGGTAAGTAGGCTCTTGTGCCACAAGTTTGGGTACTGTTGTTGTTAGTGAAATCTTCAGGTGTTGCATGGTTATAAGAACATCCACTATTGGCCTTATCTAAAGCCTTCTTAATAGTCATAGGCTCGTAACCTATGTTCAAAAAGACCTTTTTGAGGTGGTCTTTTTCTTCATGGAGATGGTCGGTATCTGAAATTCTAGAAGCCCTAATTTCTAAAGTGTTGATGACTCTTATTTTCTGGGAGGGGTGGTGGTGGGACTCTGCATGGAGGTAGCTTTCTGTATTCGTTTTCTTCCTAAAAACCCTATGTCCTAAGGTCCCATCTTATTTCCTAGTTATCAAGACATCAAGAAAAGGGATGCTCCCTTTCTCCTCCAGTTCCATTGTGAACTTAATATCTGTCGAACGATTATTAAGGTGTTCAAAAAAAAATTTGAGCTCATTTTCCCCATGCGGCCATATCACATTTGTATCATCTACGTATCTCTTCCATTGTGAAGGCTTTAGTGGGTAGGAGTTTAGAGCCTCTTTCTCGAATTTTCCCATATAGAGGTTTGCCACTATGGGTGAGAGGGGGGATCCCATGGCTACCCGAGTGGTTTGCTCATAGAATTCTCCTTGAAAACTGAAGAAAGTGGATCTGAGACAAACTTCTGCTAACCTTGCTGTGTCCAGGTTAGTTACCCCTTTGATGACTTGGATGACCTCATTTAAAGGTATCTTAGTGAGTAGGGAGACCACATCAAAACTCAAGATCATGTCATTGGGTTCTACCTTCTTCTTTTTGATTAACTCCACAAATTCACTTGAGTCTTTAATGAATGAGTCTGTGTTACCTACCAGGGGGCCTAGGATTTTGGCTACATGTTTAGCTAGCTCATAAGTGGGGGGGTCTATAGTATTAACGATGGGTCGGAGGGGTACTCCTTCTTTGTGAATTTTTGGGAGGCCATATATTCTGGGTGTAATCTCACGGTTAGGGGTAAGACGTTTCTTAATTATTTCATCAAGGTTTGATTTTTTGATAGTTCTTTTTACCTCTCTAATTATTTTAGAAATAGGGTTTTTGTTGAGTTTTCTATAGGTCCCGCTAGTAGTAATATCATCTATCATCTTCTCGTTGTACGCTACTTTGTCTAAGATGATTGTAGCACCTCCTTTGTCTACTTTTAATATAACTATGTCATTGTTAGACTTGAGGTTTTTTAAGGCTAATTGTTCTTCTTTAGTGATGTTGTTCTTGGGTAATTTGGCTCTCCTTAGGACTAGAGCGCAATCCTGTTTGACAGTTTCTTTATCCAAAGCGCTCAAATTCTGAATGCAGTCCTCAATAGTGCATATGATGGTCTCGATGGGGATGGATCTGGGCGCTAAGGCGAAGTTCAAGCCTTTCTTCAGAATACTATTTTCAATCTCAGTCAGCGCGTGGCCCGAGACAAAGTAGCGTACACTGAGAAGATGATAGATCATCTTACTACTAGCGGGAGCTATAGAAAACTCAACAAAAACCCTATTTCCAAAATAATCAGAGAGATAAAAATAACTATTAAAAACTCAAACCTTGATGAAATAATTAAGAAACGTCTTACCCCTAACCGTGAGATTACACCCATAATATATGGCCTCCCAAAAATTCACAAAGAAGGAGTACCCCTCCGGTCCATCATTAATACTATAGACTCCCCCACTTACGAGCTAGCTAAACATGTAGCCAAAATCCTAGGCGCCCTAGTAGGTAACACAGACTCATTCATTAAAGACTCAAGTGAATTTGTGGAGTTGATAAAAAAGAAGAAGGTAGAACCCAATGACATGATCTTGAGTTTTGATGTGGTCTCCCTATTCACTAAGATACCTTTAAATGAGGCCATCCAAGTCATCAAAGAGGTAACATACCTGGACACGGCAAGGTTAGCAGAGGTTTGTCTCAGATCCACTTTCTTCAGTTTTCAAGGAGAATTCTATGAGAAAACCGCTTGGGTAGCCATGGGATCCCCCCTCTCACCCATAGTGGCAAACCTCTACATGGAAAAATTCGAGAAAGAGGCTCTAAACTCTTACCCACTAAAGCCTTCACAATGGAAGAGATACGTAGACGATACAAATGTGATTTGGCTGCATGGGGAAAATGAGCTCAAAATGTTTTTCGAACACCTTAATAATCGTTCGACAGATATTAAGTTCACAATGGAACTGGAGGAGAATGGGAGCATCCCTTTTCTTGATGTCTTGAGAACTAGAAAAGAAGATGGGACCTTAGGACATAGGGTTTTTAGGAAGAAAACAAATATAGAAAGCTACCTCCACGTGGATTCCCACCACCACCCCTCCCAGAAAATAGGAGTCATCAACACTTTAGCAATTAGGGCTTTTAGAATTTTAGATATCGACCATCTCCAGGAAGAAAAATACCACATCAAAAAGGTCTTTTTGAACATAGGTTACGAGCCTAGGACTATTAAGAAGGCTTTAGATAAGGCCAATAGTGGACGTTCTTATAACCATGCAACACCTGAAGATTCGACTGACAACCACAGTACCCAAACTTGTGGCACAAGAGTCTACTTACCTTACATCCAAGGGGTCATTGACAAGATCTCTAGAATCCTTAAAAGGAATAATATTACGACTTCATTCAAACCATTAGAAACTATTAAACAAAAAATGAAATCTGTAAAAGACCCGATCGATCCAAAACAACTTAGGGGAGTCTACAACATCTTATGTTCGTGTAATATTAGCTATATAGGTGAGATTGGATGATCTTTCCACACTAGACTTAAAGAACATGAAGCCGACATGAGGATTGAACGAGTCCGTACCTCGGCCCTGGCAGAACATTGCGCCAAAACCAAACATCAAATTTGCCTTGAAAACACCAAAATCCTAGCCAAAGAAAACCACTATTTTAAAAGAAAATTTAGGGAAGCCCTGGAAATCATCAAACATCCCCAATTTGAATAGAGATGGAGGCCTCAAAGTCAGCACAAACTAGCTTCCTTCTATCCTCAAAACTAAATTAAGTAGATAACTCTTCTAAAACCCTACTTAAATTAGTAAATTTCAAGGTTAAAATAGTGAATTTCAAACAGTTGAAATTCTCAAACCCTACTTAACAATTAAATTTAAATTTAAAAATTAATTTTGTAAAAAACTTTTTAAAAATCATAAACTATAATTAATTAAATTTTTAGGTTTAAATTTGAATTAAAATTAACTAATAACTATTCTAACTATATTAGCAATAATATTATTGGTTTGAATTATATTAAAAATTTTAATAAAGTTTTTAATTTTTTTTAAAACAATGGTTAATAATTTAAATTTTTTAAAAAACATTAAAAAAAAATTAATTAAAAAAACATTAAATATAAAATTAAAAATTATAAACTACTCCAAAACTTTAACTGAGCAAACTTTACCTACATTTCATAAAACTAATTTAAAATACATTTTAGTTTAAACCTAAAATTAAAAATTGGTTAATAATTATAATAATTTTTTTTTAAATAAAAAAATTAAAATATTAGTTAATTATTATAATATAAAAAAATAAAATTAAAAGAAACAATTGCTACCTTAAAACAAATTAGGTTTTTAGTTGTCTCTTCTATCCATGAACTCCTTGAATCGACATCTTCTTGTCACCACATCCCATCACTATTTATTCATATTTTTTCACTCTTCATGTTTCTAGACAAATCGTCCTGATGATGGATACTGTTTTGGATTCGAAACGTCGATATAAAATTATGAATACTGTGGTTTTTTCGATTCCTCCAAAAATTAACCACCACATAAGTCTTGCTACAGAAATTACTTCCCTATACGGAAGGGAAATCTGGAATCACGTCCGGTTACTGGAGAAGTTAAGAATTAAAATCATGAAGAGAGTGGAAGATTTGTATTTCTTAAAAATTTGCAGAGACAAGAAGCTAAATCCCTTGTTCGCTGTAATCAACCACCATATGCGCAATAACCTAAACCAAAAATACTTTGACAAATTAAGTTTAACGCTGATCAGAACAGAGATCAAGAGGACACACGCTAGCTTGGACCGCCTGTTTAGGGACGTGTTATCCCTCCACCTCAAACTCTCGGCCACTATTAGTATGGAATTATGGAAAATAGCTGATGCCAACACAGCCCTCAAGGTATGCAATAAAAAATGATTGACGAGGGATAGGCAACAGAAAAAGATCGCTGGCATGGAGGAGAAGAAGATCGTCGACATAAGGAAGAAGAGGTTTGGACCCAATGTAGAGCCTAAACAGGGATGCACCAACGATCATAAGAGGCTTGGACCCAACGTGGAGCCTGAACAAGAACGCACCAGTAATCAGAAGAAGGTGGTTAACCTCTTGGGCCACGTGCTGACTGAGATTGAAAACAGTATTCTGAAGAAAGGCCCGAACTTCACCTTAGCGCCCAGATCCATCCCCACCGAGACCATCATATGCACTATTGAGGACTCCATTAAGAATTTGAGCGCTTTGGATAAAGAAATCGTCAGATAGGATTGTGCTCTAGTCCTAAGGAGAGCCAAATTACCCAAGAACAACATCACTAAAGAAGAAAAATTAGCCTTAAAAAACCTCAAGTCTAACAATGACATAGTTATATTAAAAACAGACAAAGGAGGTGCTACAGTCATCTTAGATAAAGTAGCATACAATGAGAAGATGATAGATCATCTTACTACTAGCGGGAGCTATAGAAAACTCAACAAAAACCCTATTTCTAAAATAATCAGAGAGGTAAAAAGAACTATTAAAAACTCAAACCTTGATGAAAGAATTAAGAAACGTCTTACCCCTAACCGTGAGATTACACCCAGAATATATGGCCTCCCAAAAATTCACAAAGAAGGAGTACCCCTCCGGCCCATCGTTAATACTATAGACTCCCCCACTTATGAGCTGGCTAAACACGTAGCCAAAATCCTAGGCCCCCTGGTAGGTAACACAGACTCATTCACTAAAGACTCAAGTGAATTTGTGGAGTTGATAAAAAAGAAGAAGGTAGAACCCAATGACATGATATTGAGTTTTGATGTGGTCTCCCTATTCACTAAGATACCCTTAAATGAGGCCATCCAAGTCATCAAAGAGGTAATAGACCCGGACACAACAAGGTTAGCACAAGTTTGTCTCAGATCCATTTTCTTCAGTTTTCAAGGAGAATTCTATGAGCAAACCACTCGGGTAGCCATGGCCTCTCACACATAGTGGCAAACCTCTACATGGAAAAATTCGAGAAAGAGGCTCTAAACTCCTACCCACTAAATCCTTCACAATGGAAGAGATACGTAGATGATACAAATGTGATTTGGCTGCATGGGGAAAACGAGCTCAAAATGTTTTTTGAACACCTTAATAATTGTTCGGCGGATATTAAGTTCACAATGGAACTGGAGGAGAATGGGAGCATCCCTTTTTTTGATGTCTTGATAACTAGGAGAGAAGATGGGACCTTAGGACATAGGGTTTTTAGGAAGAAAACGAATACAGAAAGCTACCTCCATGTAGATTCCCACCACCACCCCTCCTAGAAAATAGGAGTCATCAACACTTTAGCAATTAGGGCTTCTAGAATTTTAGATACCGACCATCTCCAGGAAGAAAAAGACCACCTCAAAAAGGTCTTTTTGAACATAGGTTACGAGCCTAGGACTATTAAGAAGGCTTTAGATAAGGCCAATAGTGGATGTTCTTATAACGATGCAACACCTAAAGATTTGACTGACAACCACAGTACCCAAACTTGTGGCATAAGAGCCTACTTACCTTACATCCAAGGGGTCATTGACAAGATCTCCAGAATCCTTAAAAAGAATAATATTACGACTTCATTCAAACCCTTAGAAACTATTAAACAAAAAATGAAATCTGTAAAAGACCCGATCGACCCAAAACAACTTAGGGTAGTCTACAACAACCCGTGTTTGTGCAATATTAGCTATATAGGTGAGACTGGACGATCTTTCCACACTAGACTTAAAGAACATGAAGCCAACATGAGGATTGAACGAGTCCGTACCTCGGTCCTGACAGAACATTGCGCCAAAACCAAACATCAAATTTTCCTTGAAAACACCAAAATCCTAGCCAAAGAAAACCACTATTTTAAAAGAAAATTTAGGGAAGCCCTGGAAATCATCAAACATCCAGACAATCTGAATAGAGATGGAGGCCTCGAAGTTAGCACAAACTAGCTTCCTTCTATCCTCAAAACTAAATTAAGTAGATAACCCTTCTAAAACCCTACTTAAATTAGTAAATGTCAAGGTTAAAATAGTGAATTTCAAACATTCGAAATTCTGAAACACTACTTAACAATTAAATTTAAATTTAAAAATTAATTTGATAAAAAACTTTATAAAAATCATAAACTATAATTAATTAAATTTATAGGTTTAAATTTGAACTAAAATTCACTAATAACTATTCTAACTATATTACCAATAATATTATTGGTTTGAATTATATTAAAAATTTTAATAAAGTTTTTAATTTTTTTTAAAACAATGGTTAATAATTTAAAATTTTAAAAAACATTAAATATAAATATAATTTTTTTTTAAACATTAAATATAAAATTAAAAATTATAAACAACTCCAAAACTTTAACTGAGCAAACTTTACCTACATTTGATAAAACTAATTTAAAATACATTTTAGTTTAAACCTAAAATTAAAAATTGGTTAATAATTAAAATAAAAAATTTTAAAATAATAAAATTAAAATAAAAAATTTTAAAATAATAAAATTAAAATATTAGTTAATTATTATAATAAAAAAAAAAATTTAAAAGAAACAATTGCAACCTTAAAACAATTTAGGGTTTTAGTTGTCTCTTCTATCCATGAACTCGCTGAACCGACATGTTCTTGTCATCACATCCCATCACTATTTACTCAGATTTTTTCACTCTTCATGTTACTCGGCAAACTGTCTTGATGATGGATCTTGTTTTGGATTCGAAACATCGATATACAATTATGAATACTGTGGTTTTTCCGATTCCTCCTGAAATTAACCACCACATAAATCTTGCTACATAAACAATATTTTATTTTCATTGTTTTTTTTTTATAATAAAAATTATAGAAGTACTGTTTTTTTTATAATAAAAATTATAGAAGTACTGTTTTTTTTATAATAAAAATTATAGAAGTACAATTATTTGAGGGTTATCAAATGCCCTTCAAACTTAAATTAAAACTAGCAAACCATCGCCATTCTCATAAAAATTTGTAATTATTATATTTTAAATAAAAAGGTTGCCAACATTGCTCTCCATTCACATATGCGTCTCATTTTAATTTATTTGTTTAACGAGTTAAACAAATAAATTAAAACGAGACGCCATATGTCAATGGAGATTAGTGGTTCCAACTTTAATACATGGGTAGTTATTAATGGCCCTCTTGGAATCATAAAGGAGTTGGTCGTTATTAATGGCCCTCTTGGAATAAAAATAAACATTTACAATAGCAGTGATCAAATTTGAAGGGTGGTTCTTAATTTCAATTGGAAGGTATTTATTATGTGATCTCTTCATATAAATAATTGTGTTTTAATTGACAAGTATAAATTAACTAAACATTTTCATCAAAAAAATGCAAAAAACAAATATTGTTTTTTCAAATTTTTACAATTTTAAACAATTGAATACCTCTTAATATCTATATGAAAAAAATGATATATTTTCAATGAAACTTATTTTGAACACATTAAGTTGTCATAGGTATCATTAATTTTACACTTTAGTAACATAACAACTATTTTATTGTATTGTTTCATGT
Organism: Pseudotsuga menziesii; assembly: GCA_001517045.1. NCBI lineage: Eukaryota > Viridiplantae > Streptophyta > Pinopsida > Pinales > Pinaceae > Pseudotsuga > Pseudotsuga menziesii. The sequence continues at coordinate 333,876 of LPNX010858752.1, read as the reverse complement.
TGGAGCACACTTCATTATAAAAAAAACTATTTAGGCTATGCTATAACCATATTGGGGCATCCGCGTGCAATACAAGCTTGAGAGATGTAAGAATGATAAGGATTGGGAACCTAAGAAAAAATAATACAAAAGTCAGAAAACATTAAAAAAAAATTCCTACATACCAAGCAAGTTAGCAAAGCTAGCATAACCGGGGTTGGGGAATCAAAGTTTTTGTTCAACACTTGTCGTGAAAGCGTACATGTATAGGATGGAGGGGCAATGGAATCAAGCCTAAGTCAATTGAATCCTTGCAACTCACTGCATGTCTCAGTCTCAACAATCCACCTTTTAAATTGAACCAAAATACCAAAAGAAGATTATTAATGACTGGTTTTGAGAAAGTTCTAGGTGTGAGTGATTAAGGGCCCGAGGCTCTAAAATTTGTTGTGTTTTGTACCAGTCCACAATTCAGTGAATCAATAGTCACAGGTAGGAATTTAAGTTATTTAATGAAAATAATTAATGTGTATAACCTTTATGTCGAAATCATTTTCCATGTTGATGCAGACCACTACCCTCTTTATTGTCTTACCAAAAGGCATGATAATGAGGAAGAAGACCTAAAATTATGGACTTCACCTTCAAAGAACGCCAATCACATTGGTAAGGAGTTATAAGAAGATCATGTTAGAATATTAATCCAACTCACTAGTCCCTAATTACACTACTTAGTCAATTTTATTGCTTTTTAAGCTTTAATACACTACGTGGTGGACTAGGGGGGCTTAGCTGGACAAATGCCTAGTCAAATTGGGGCTTTCACACCCACATGAGCATTCCAACTCAATAAAATAGCCACATGTGCACCCTCATGATTTTTGGTGTGCTCCTATTCATTGAATGTGGACATTTAGGTTGTCTTGGAGCGCTAGAGTGGGATTTCAGCCAATTTTGGCTTGATTTGGTGCATTAAATGTTGCATTGAGAGTCTAAACCACCCAGTTTTCCACACCCACGCTGTACAAGGTGTAATAATTGACCCACATCACTTCAGCCAAGTCTAGTTAGCAATCCGCGGCTGTTTGGGCTGATTTGGGGCTTGATTAGCCTACCTAGGGGGGTTTGATGCCATTTTGGCAATTTTGACTTGTATGCTCACAATTGGCTTCCAAATACTCATGAAAAATCCTTTGTTGTATTATATACCTGATAATAACACATTTCATGGTTAGACAATCCAAAAATTATCTTGTTCTAGTTCACATTGTGTGTGTAATTTGCCTTTCAATTGATGGTTTTTTGCCAGTTTTGCACCAAATTTGATTTGTGAGCTTCACTAATGCTCCTATATTCTCCCGTGGTTCAAATTTATCACATGATATCAGATCCTATCGGATATTTTTGAGTCACAGATCAATTCAGAGTGATTTGAGCTACATTTTTAGTGGAGTTCCAGATAAAATCGAATTGTGTTTTTGCAGAACATTCAACAATTTATTCATCATCAGTGCAAGAAGAAATGGAGGCTACCAAAATCATGCTAAAACCATATTTTATTGGAAGGAAGAGATGGTGATTTAGCTGAGAGCCAAAGGGATTTACAGAGTTACCATGGGCACTGAGATAGAACCAAACTCTGCTGTTGAAAAAGCCAAGTACTTTGACAGATTGGATGAGGCATTTGTATTGTTGTGTCTGAGCATCTCGAGATAGCTATTGTCCCACATTGAAATTTTTACAACACCTGATGAGGTCTGGGTAAAACTAGAGACATTCTTTGGGAAAACTGATGAACTACATGGTCACCAGCTTGAGAATGCGCTTATCAGCTTAAGCCCAACGCACTATGACATTATCCAAAACTTTTTCACCAATTTTAAGTCACTTGTGTTGCAATAGAAGCAATGTGGAATTGAAAAGAAAGAGGACCAATTGATCTTGTCTATACTTTCGAAGTTGGGGCCAAAGTTCCCAGTTTTTGTGAGTACATTCCACTCCAGCAAGTTAACACTTCGAAACTGGAAAATGCCCACTCTGGAAAACTTCATGGAGTCACTCACTCAGGAGAAAGACAAGCTTGTCCAAATGGGCACCATTAAGACCAAGGATTAATCACTAGCAGTGGTATTTTTGAATTCCTCAAAGGGAAATCCCAACTCCAAAAATTCTAAGCTGCCAGAGAAGAAGAAAAACCCTGAAAAACCCAAATCCAGTGATGCAAGTTTGAATCCTTCCAAGGAGAAGGACAAGAAGGGAAAAGAGAAGGCCAAATGCACCTATTTCCACAATGTATGGCATCTAGAGAGCTCATGCATGAAAAAGACCATTGAAACCATGGCACAACTACTGGGGAATAACAACATTCCAGTCCCTGCCAATACAAGGAAGAAGGATGGCAACTCCAGTTCAAATGCGAGCAAGGAGAAATGTCAAGATTTGGTAGAAGGTACCTCTAACTCTTCATCTTTTGTCATTGATTCGGGTGCTTCCAGGCACATGGTCTCTAAGAGAGAGCTCTTCTCCTCCATGATTTCGAATGCTGGCTCAACAGTTCGAATGGGGGATGATTTAGAACTCCAGACCAAGGGGATTGGGAGGATTGATTTAGAGCATGGCTACTTTAGTGATGTATTGTATGTACCAGGCCTTACAACAAACTTGCTTTTAGTATATCAGATGACCCATATAGGAGAGCCAAAGAGAGTGACCTTCACTCCAGACACGGTAGATATTACAGAGATCTCAACAGATCAAGTCATTGCAATTGGGTATGCAGATCATCATGAGAGGATGTACAATTTTTTGAACTTCCTCCCCTCTTCCAATGACCAAGCACTTCTCTCACATGCCAATGAGGTTTCAAAACTATGGAAAGAGAGGTTTGGTCACATGGACTACAAGTAATTGCATGAACTACACAGAGATGAGATGGTGGAAGGGCTTCCACAAATCATATGATCAAATAGAGCATGCATTGGGTGCATAGTTGAAAAAGCATCCTGAGCAAAGCTATGAGAAGGGGAGAGAAAGGAGAGAAACCCAACCACTTGGGTTAGTGCATTCATACTTGATTGGTCCATTTCCCACTCCATCATATGGTCGATCAAGGTATGTGCTTACATTAATAGATGATTACTCTCGATTTTGTTGGGTGTACTTCCTTAAATTGAAGTTTGAGGTGTTTGAATACTTGAATATTTGGAAGGCATTGGTAGAAAATCAGAGTGGGAATAAGATTAAGGTCCTTAGGACTGATAATGGGAAGGAGTATGTGAACAAGAACCTAAAACAACTTTGTGAGGAGAGTGGCATCCAAATGCAACACTCAACTCCCTACACACCACAACAAAATGGTGTGGCCAAGAGGAAGAATAGGTCACTCAAGGAGATGACCACTTGCATGATAGAAGCAAGGGATCTAAGTCCCAAGCTATGGTATGAATCCATTAGTTTTTCTGCTCACATACAAAACAGATCATTTCACAAATCAGTAAAAGGAATGACACCTTATGAGGCATGGTTTGGTAAAAATCCAAATGTCTCAAATTTCATAATTTTTGGGACTAGAGCATTGGCTAGAATCCCCTTTGAAAAGAGGAAATCCTTGAAACCACAAAGCAAGGAGTGAATTATGGTTGCGAATGGTGAAGAAACCAAAGGTTAGAAGTTCTTTGAAACCTCCACTTGCAAGACATTTGTTGAGAGAAGTGTGAAATTTGAAGAAGAGCCAATTCTTGATTTCGAGCTTGCACCGGGGGAGTGCTCCTCTCCTCAACCATTTGAAGATGTAAGTGATGATACATGCTCTGTTTTTTATGATATGTCTGATATAAATGTTGCTGAACATGATATTTATATATATGACTCACCATCTAGGCCCAAGTGGGCTGAAAAAATTGTACAAGCAGCTGGGGAATTGGCAGGTAATCCCCACGAGCCTAGGAAGACTAGATCACAAACTAGTAGAGCTTCCTTTGCAAGTGATAGTGATATTGCTGAGAACCGTTATATGCTGATTGCGTCTAATCCTCAGAGATATCAGCAAGCTTGTAATGACCCTAGATGGAAATCAGAAATGGAAGATGAATTTCAGTCCCTCCAAGAGAACAACACATGGGAATTGGTTCCCCTTCCTCCCAAGAGGAAGCTTGTTCAATGCAAATGGGTTTTCTGGAAAAAAATTGCTGCTGATGGGTCTGATCTGAAACATAAGGCAATATTAGTTTCTAAGGGATATTCTTAGGTCCATGGTGTTGATTACACAGAGACCTTTGCACCGGTTGCAAAGATGGACTCAATTAGACTAGTTCTAGCGCTGACAGCTAGTAAAGGTTGGGAAGTTCACCACATGGATGTTAAGAGTGCTTTCTTACATGGTGAGATATAGGAAGATATATATATGCAGCAGCCTAAAGGTTTCCAAGAGGATCCTTCATTGGTATGTAGGTTGAAGAAATCATTGTATGGACTCAAGCAAGCCCCCAAGGCCTGGTATGCAAAAATGGATGTTTTTTTGCTCTCTATTGGTTTCACTAGATGAAAATAATACCCTAATGTTTATTTTCAGCAACATGATGGTATTTTTCAGGTAATTTTTCTTTATTTTGATGATCTCCTCATTATAGGTATCTGCACCAATTCAATTGGCCAAATCAAGTCATCTTTGCATAATGGATTTGCCATGACAGACCTAGGATTGCTAAGGAAATTTTTGGGCTTGGAAATTGAGAAAATTGAAAGGGGCATCAAGATGAGTCAACAACAGTATGCTTCAGACCTGCTAAAGAATTTTAACATGGCCAAGTGTAAGGAAGCCAAGTATCCCTTTCTTTCTGGTATTAAAATGCATGAATTTGGCAATTCTCCATTGGTGGATATTACACTCTACATGCAACTAGTGGGAAACTTGCTCTATCTCACTCACACAAGACCTGATTTGTCTTATGCTATAATTTCTGTAGAAAGACAAATGCACCAGCCACATGATCTCCATTGGAGAGCAGAAAAAATAATTCTTCAGTATGTCCAGGGAACCAAGAATTTCGGGGTGCACTACATAGCTAGTTCCTCACTTCAACTAGTTGGATTTTCTGATTCAGATTGGGCTGGAGATCCCACTAACAGAAAGCCAACTTTAGGTTTTGTATTTATGTTTTCTGAAGGTCCCATTTGCTGGTCAAGTAAGAAATAACACACCATTTCACTTTCATCAGCAGAGGCCGAGTACAGGGCAACAATCAATGCTGCTACACAGTGTGTTTGGTTGCAGGGAATTCTCTGGGAATTTGATGTCACAATTGATTCTCCAACCAACATTTGGGGGGACAATAAAAGTTCCATCAAAATATATACTGATATAGTACAGATATAGAGGACAAAACATATTGAGATACACATGCATTACATTCAGGGCTTAGTGCATGCCAAGGTGATCTCACTGCAGTATTGCCCATCCACCGAGCAAACTGCTGATAATTTTACCAAGTCTTTCACAGAGAAGACCTTCACCTACCTGAGATCTTTGCTTGGGGTGAGTGAAGGATGGTAATTTTCTGTTATTTATTGCAGGTCCATCCCCATGTCCATTTTTGAGGGAAGGTTTTGTCCCATGAGGTTTTCCTTCTTTTCCTCGGTTCATATGGACAAATAAATTGTAATTTCTGAATTATGTATTTGAGGTGACTTGAGCCATTGTTGCCAAGGCATCCATCATTTTGTGATATGTACTTAGTTGTTGTATTAAGGGAGGGTGTTAGAATATTAATCCAACTCATTAGTCCCTAATTACACTACTTAGTCAATTTTATTGCTTTTTAAGCTTGAATACACTATGTGGTGGACTAGGGGGGCTTAGTTGGACAAATGCCTAGTCAAATTGGGGATTTCACACCCACATGAGCATTCAAGTTCAGTCAACCAGCCACATGTGCACCCTCATAATTTCTTGTGCGCTCCCATTCATTGAATGTGGACAACTAGGTTGACATGGAGCGCTAGAGTGGGATTTTGGCCAATTTTGACTTGATTTGGTGCATTAAATGTTGCATTGAGACTCTAAACCACCCATTTTTACACACCCATGCTGTCCAAGGTGTAATCATTGACCCAAATCACTTCAACCATGTCCAGTTAGCAATTCATGTTTGTTTGGGCTAATTTGGGGCTTGATTGGACCACCTAGGGGGGTTTGATGCCATTTTGGAAACTTTGACTTGTATTCTCACAATTGGCTTCCAAATCCTCACAAAACTACTATGTTGTATTATATACATGGTAATAACATGTTTCATGGTTAGATAGTCCAAAAATGATCTTGTTCCAGTTCACATTGTGTGTGTAATTTGCCTTTCAAATGATGGTTTTTTTCCAGTTTTGCACCAAATTTGATTTGTGAGCTTCACTAATGCTCCTAGATTCTCATGTGGTTCAAATTTCTCACAGATAACAACAATACAATGTGTGAAATCTCAGTTGATAGTGTTAATTAAATACTTATATGGTAAATTTAATATAATACTTACTTATAGTTGTCTCATACTCTTTGCTTCTTTACACATTTAATATTTTATGGTTGTCCTTGCACCTTGACTCAATTCATATTATAAGGTGAGAATGTGCATGCATAATAATTCTTAGTTATGACTATAAGACAAGGATTTAAAGAGAAGATGATGCAAAGACAAGTAATTTTATATGTATTTTGGTAGCACTGAGGACAAATGTCATGAGAAACCACAAATGTTTGGAAGGACGAAGGGAGATTACATCACGATCATGCCACCCATAAATTTGAAGACTATTCTTGAGCCAACAAGTGTTTTTTTAAATTTTATTAATAACCATTGCTTCTCCATATTGTGTGCCCAATGACCTCTATATAGCAATGGATAAATCGACTTCTACACAGTTTGTGATCCTAGCTACATGCCATTATTTGTATTAGCATGACATAGAGCGTTCTTTATAGTTGTCGCGAGTCCATGATATTCATGCACGAAACGAAGTATTGTAGAGGAGGAGTTATCAAACCGGCCTTTTGAAGTTTTTGACGAAAAAGAGTGGACATTGGTAGCGAGGTTCACATAGGTAGTAGGCACAAAGTTTTGAGCTCGTTTCGGGCCTAGTACTAGACTAGTAGTTTTTATTTTTTTTTATAGTCATAGTTGCTGACACATTGTCACACTTTAGATTGGAGACTCAAGTGACTCAAGAGTCAGAGTCACATCTCGATGGCTAGTGCCTCGTAGTCATCGATGATCACTGACCATCTTGCACAACTAAGCAGTGAGTGATGAGTGAGTCATTGATTATAATTTATCATATTTTGAATGATGAGTTGAAATTTATAGCATAGAAATTTCAACATCTTTAGAAATTTATATGGATGGGTAATTTCAAATGTTGCCCTTCTTTTGAAATGTTGATATAAATTATGCCCTTCTTAATTGGAAGGGTAAAATTCAAATTTTAATTTTTTTTTGAAGGGCAATTTTAACTTTACACTTTTGGGAAGGGTTAGAACCCTTTGGAAGGGTTCAATTTTGAACACCTTTTATAGGATCATTGAATAGTTTGACTCACAAAGGAGTCAGTTGTTTTTTAATGGTCCTCTTGAAATAAAAAAAATCATTTATAGGGTTACTGATTCTTAAGGAAATATTAATTATTTTGGTTTTGTTTTGATAATCTATTATACTACAATAGCCTTGACCCAATATTCGGAGGGAATGCACGAATATGATAAAACCCTAGCAAGGATAGGACATTGAGTAATGAGTGGCCCAATGTTTGGAGGGAATATAGAAATATGATAAAACCATAGCAAGGATAGGACATTCACTAATGAGCGTTTTGCTTTAAATGTGTTGTGGATGAGCTCGATATATATTTAAGTGAGATTTTTTACCTCAAAAAGTGGACTTTGAACTTACAAACACTACAATAGAAAAAATAAATGTGAACTCTATTCAAGTATTTGAGTTTTATATATTCAAGTATTTGAAGAGAGTGTGTCTTTTCATTTTTTGAATTGAATTCATTAAGCTATTGAAATGCTAAGAAAACACATTTTTCTTATAAAACCCTGAATCATAAACCATGATGTAATCATTCAATTTCTTAAAAATGAAAGCTTTGCGAATTCTTCTTTGAGGTGGAACATGCTATCTAGAAGGATTGCAATGCCTAAGGCACCAAAACGTGTACAAAAACATCTGAGTATTTCCTTAAATCATAATATTGTTCTTTTCAAAAGATGAACAAGTTCACGTTGAACACAAATATATGAAATTACCTATTCATATTCTACATTGTAATAATAAAGCTTTAAGATAAACTAAGTAGTTTTTTTCTTTTTCTTAATATTAAAGAAGTCAAAGTTGGTCTTAGGGTATGTTAGCTATTATCATTATCATAAAATATTATTTTAAAAATAAATAAATTTATCTTATATTTGATGTATAAAAGGAATCAAAATCATTGGAGATAACTCTCCCCTCCATTGTGTATTTGAAGTACCTTGATCTTCCTACGCGTCTTGTTTTCAATAAGAACCTTCAAATCTTGGAACATCTTAAGACGTCATCCTTGTTCTTCATAGAACATATCCAAATTATTTATAAGAATAGTTAATGAAAGTAACAAAAATAAAGTTTATATGTCAATGATGCTACTAACACAATTCCACAAAGATTTAAATGAATTAGATTAAGAATTCCTCTTGATATGTGCTCACTACTTGGAAAAACAACCTTGACATGCTTGTTTAGTGCACATCCTTTACACACTCCTATACTTTCCAACGTGGAATCAGGGAATCCAACCACCATATATTCTAAAAGAGACAAAGATCCATGATTCAAGTGACTAAATATTTTGTACCAAGATGACACAGATTGTCACTGCTTGTCAACAAGGCTCTCTACTTCATGGGATTTACTAGCAATCTATAAAATCCACCCTCTCTAACTCCTCTAGCAAAAAATAAACTAGGATTAGGACTATGACTTATGTTGTTTAATGCTTAATCATCAAACTCATCCCTACACTTCAATTCTATTAGACAAGAAACTGAAAGTATATTTTTAGCCATGCCAATAAGATGGAATACATCATGTAGCTCCAAAATGTCTCTTATTAGCACGCATAATGAGTTGGAACACAACCAAGTCACTATCTACTTGCCATAATCACCAAGCTCCACTTGCATGTCAATATCTTGTTCCTCTAACCTAAAGAAGGCTAATACGTTCGTTGTCATATGTCATGAGGCTCCATTGTCAACATGCCATCCAAAACTTGAAACTATGTTGGTGGAAATGCATTATGCTCTTGTAGAATTTTTTAACATAAGGTGATTGTCATCCTTATGTTCTCAAATAAATAAACAATTATTTAATTTGTAGAATTTCAATTCTTCACATAAAAGTATTCACACATATAGCTGAAAAACGAACAACGAAAGCATAAACATAGTACATAGATAGTTTATTCCTTTAATCAAATTTTCATGAATAAACCAAAGCTTACAAGGACAACTTCCAAAATTAGCAGTTATACAGTACACTCAAACTTAGCAAAATTTGCACACTTACTAAAGAAATTTTCCCTTCAAAATCAAGAAAATAGCCCTCTAGTCGCTACTTGTTATGCAGGCCTTTCGTATGGAAGTACGTACATGTTCCACATGGCCATACTAATCAGTTCATACAACAATATTAATATGTTCGTACATATCCATATGAAGGTACATCTCTATCTTGTACAGACGTGCACATTATCCTTTGCTTGGTTGTGGAACTATATCCTCTCTAGTGATCTAAATCTGCCTCACCAAACTTTTTTGACTGAAACAATGAATATGTCTCAACCCTCTACCTTGAATTTCCTTTATACCTTAGCTAAAACCCAAATATATCTAAACCCTAACCTCTCCATGAGATGTACAATTACGATTAGTATAAATCACCAGTGTATTAAAAATACACTTTATTAGACTCAACAACTAAATATAAGACTTTCACTTTATTAAAAAGTGAATTAAAAAATAGATTTGACTTGGATAACGTAACGTACCCAACACCAAACACATCATTAGGGTTCGAATACTTCCGAGATTATAACAAGGAGGGATGATTATAAGTTTTAAGCACATGAATATTGTTCTTCTAAGGTTTAGGCTAACCTGTTAATACACCAAACTAATTGAAACAATCAACCCCCTACAAGGAAGACAACCCTTCAAATGCAACAATCCCCCAATCTACATTGAATGCAATGCAATTCCACATGAATATATCAAGACTAGAACCTTTTTACATGTTTACTAAATGTTATCACACCTATGGGCTGTCGCTCGTAGCCACATAACCAACTATTAAATAATATCTACTTACATTCATAAAGACTCCACTTATGATAGTATACAAATCAACATCCCAACATTCCAAGGAGGCAAAATTACAACACAAAATAAACAATATTTATAATACTAAATCTCATCCATCAAATCCCCATCAAATCTGACCTAGAACAACCATATATTACCATATGGTATGTTCAAATATCAAACCCTCTAATTGTCATAAATACATAAGAAATCTAGCTTCTAGTACCATAAGTAAATCAACATCATTATAGTTTATTATAGAAAATTTATACCACTAATGTAAATCATAATTTACCATGTTAATAACAACCATTAATTCGATGCAAGATTTGATCTAGACCAGGCATACATGACCATATGGACCATCCAAAAATCAGATCCCAACGACTACCATAAATCATACAATCTAGCATCTAACAACTATATTAACATATTCACATACCTTCTCTGTGAGTTGCCACTTTATCAACATCAAACACAACCATTTAACATGAACATATAAATCATGACTTATTATAATATGCCAAAGATATATCAGCCTCCATGGGCATATGTGCATTAATAACATAGAAAATAATAGGTCAAGAATACTTATCTTTATATATGGTGCAACTGGCATCAATAGGTCAGTGTCAGTCTCAACCTTAGACATTGTCAAGGAAATACTACTTGAGCCAGACACTCCCGAGCTAACGTCTTAGATCCACACACTAAGGAACTCTCAAATTTGATCTCTAAGGATAAAACTTAGGTACTCAACCTAAGTGACACAAACACATGAATTTCTTTCACATGATTACCCCCCTCTCCACCTACTTAGTCCTCCACCTCACTACCAAGTGAAATGGTAATCCATTTACCTTATAGGTCCCTTAGGACATCGCCATTCACTATCAGGATTTATGTGCTCGTCTAGGAAAAAGAAAAGTGGTGGACACATAGGACCTATACTGCACCTAATATTAGATCAAATGTCAGTTTGAGAAAGACACAAATAAATCCCTCACCACCTACCTATTCCTCCAACCCACTACCAGGTGAAATGCTAATCCCTTCACCTCCAAGGTCCCTCAGGACATCGCCATTCATTGTCAGGATTTAGATGCAATTCCAGCATAGAGACCAATGGTGGACACAGAGGAACTATACCATATTTTATCAAGCTTACTTCAAAATGGGTGATAAATGACAATGCGACCAAAAAATTTGGTCACCAAGTGAAATAAAGTATTAAACAACCCAAAGCGTTAGTCACCACAATGTTTTTAAGTGAAAAATGACCAAATTTGAGCAATTTTAAGTGATCGTAACTAAAAATGACTAAAATAAATGACTAATTTAGTCATGGAATACAAAAAATGACTAGACAATCTAAGTTAATAATTATATAAGATGTTCATTGTTAAAATTTACGAAATTGTAATAATAGAAAATTTTAACGCTGCAGGTGGATTCAAAGATCTCCTAGAGGGTTCTATGAATCCATCTACAATGTTAAAATTTACGAAATTTTAAAATTTAATCTTCAAAATTGCAATTTTCCATTGTTTGAACAATGGATAATTCTCTCTTCTTCAATAGGACATGCTTTAAGATTCCCATTTCATTAGTTTAAAGCTGCTTGTTTGGGAGATGGGACAATAATTTGTCTGAGTTGAAGGACACTCTACTTTTTCTCCCCGTAAATTTGAAGATTCCCTATTCATCACCAATTGGATGAATGATGAACAATATATTTACCAAGTCACTTGCACCCTTAAGCAATGCACTAGAAGGAACAATATATTCATCGAGATTAGAGTAATTTTTTATTTGACCAAGTTCTTTACTTTGGACCGTATATTAGTTGTTCAGTTTGACTTATTTTACATCTTTTTTTTTAATCTAAGTAGAGAAATTGTGCAGATGGGATTTTTGTTCACTCTATAGTAAAGTGATTGATCAATCGGATGGTCACACTAACATTGTTCACAAGAAGTTCCACAGCAATTGACTGCCTTGGTGTGACCATCCAAGTGATATCGTGAAAGTGACATGGGAAGCACAATCTCTTTGGGAACATACTAATCTACGACTGGAAGACACATCTCGGGCTAAACAAAGGGCCCACATATTGAATCCCTGAGTATGTGTTTCATATGTTTACTACTATTCATTCCCTAGGGAAGTGAAAGAGATACGAGGAAATAGTTTGTTGCAATAGATTGAGGATAATTACCTTGTTTTTACCAAGGTTAATTACCATTTGTTGGATATCACAAAACCATGAATTGTCATCTAGTTGTCTGTGCAACCCCTTGGGAAAGGAGTCTAGGAGGATCACATCATCCATTAAAACCTAGATGGATATCATTAAACCATTCTTGTCCTACATAATGTCATTGGGAATTATTGGAACATTTACCATGAAGCAACTTCATGTCTCCATAAGAATTTGAAGAATTCAAGGGACTTAATTTGTAACTAATTAAAATAATAAGATTCGATTTATTGGCAGAGAGGGAACTTATTTTGCAACTATCTTTCTTTTGATCAGAAGCACATTTCTACCCTTAATTCTATGCCCTTAATACCTCCATCCTTGGAAAACTCGTTGCTCATAAGATGCAGATCTTGGCAAATGTGTTTCGGGAGAGAGAAAGACCTGTAATACCAATGCCATATTTTTCACTTGTGTGTTATTACACTTTAAAATGATAGATATGAAGTTGTGATTACTCTATAAGTGTAATTGATCCCAATTAATATGTAAGCAATAAGGGGGATACCTTCTATTTATTGAGTATCCTCACCCTTTTTTCAAGCTAAGTCAGGAAATTTCAGAGAATAAGATACCTCGTATTTCTTAAACCAACAATTTTAACACCTAAAAAATCTCCATGAAAGGGGTAATATGGGTTGGATGCTGCTCCAATACAAGCAAAACCACTACAAGAATGGATTTTGATAAAAAAACACATTTCTACCATTTCTAGTGCTACATATAAATAAATGACACCATTGATCTTTATGGATTTTAAGACAATTGATTTATTAAACTTTATTGCTAAGTCACTCCAAGTTTTAAAGGATGGATGAATGAGTTTCATATATCTCCAATTGTAGGGTATAGTATGTCCCAAAAATGTTTGGTTTTCAGATTTGTACTCTACAAAAACTTGTCATCCTGAGAACCAACAAAACTTGGTTCATGTCTCTAACAAACTTGACAAATAGAAGAAAAAAACCTAAATTTTTTATGCAACTTATTACTTGACCAAGTGGGTGGAGGCAATGCCACTCACTACCATTACATGTAATATAATCTCCAAATTCATCTTGAATTATATCAATTGTAATTTAGTGTCTCTCATACCATCATCATTTACATAAAATCTCCATTTTCTTGTCTCGATGAATAGGAGGCGATATTCCTTGGGACCCCATAAAAATTCAATTTTTTCAACAAAAGGGAAAATGAGGATGTTTTATAGAACCTGTAAACAAGCTGAGCGAGGATCCAAGCTATCCACTGCTAGTCTCGTGATTATTAAGGATCCCAGTCTCGTGATTCTTAAGGATCCTGGGTATCCTGCCATAGCTTCAATCTTCGTCGCTTGCTCTAGAGCGTCCAAAACTATGGATATTATTTGTTGAGTCAACGGTATTTTGCTCAATGGTATAAATCCTTGAATGCACCATTCCCTAAAGGTGGTCAATCCATGTAGTCGGTCTAGTACGATTTTCAAGGACAGTGACTCGATTTCTTTAGATACCAAAGTGAGCTTGGATCAGTAAAGACATAGATTTTTTTTAAAGTATAGGATCTTTGCCAAAAAGCTATCTCCCTTAGCACCAACTATCTGTCAATCTACGGAAACCTCTCCTTGCTCATCATTTCCTTTAGGTTGAGGGGTGCACTCAATTGAAAGGACGAGCTATTGGAAGTTCGAGGGTGCCCTAACAATATGTCCAACAAAAATGTACTAAACGGAAGGTGAGGAGAAGAGCCAAGAAGAAGAAATAAATATGAGATACTCCTAGAGGTAAGAATATCCATAATTTAGTCCAAAAGACGAGGAAGAAAGAAAATATCCAAATATAGTAGTGACATATATGAATTGTATCAAGAAAAAATACATAAAGTAGAAAGAATAACACTCAATATAAACCAAAAGGAATTGAATGAGCTAAAGATCAAAAGGTTCGAGAGAAGATTCATGAAGAACCTAAATGTGGTATGGTGGCACAAAATGAAGGTGTCAAAATTTTATAAAATGGCTGACCCACCTTTGGAGTGCAAAACCAATGGCTTACTTCAAGACATGTGATCTAGAATTCCTTTCTGCACCTGATAGATAAGATGATATGACATAAGAGCTCTTTAGTTCAGGGACTAATGGGTCAATTCTATTGCGTCACCTTTTTCTATCAAAGTTTAGTTAATGGGATTTTTAGCACAAAGAGGTATAAAATATGACTAAGTAGAGTTGCATTCACACCTCATCTCGAGACGATATAGAACTAGTTTTTGACATCTCAATTTAACAAGTGGAACATGACACAAATTATTCCTACGGTCTTCCCTAGAACAAGCTACCCTGGACCCTCTACCATCATAACTAAAAAAAAACCATATTTACCCACAGTGGATATCATATGATCTTATCTTACGATGCCATCTTATCTTTGGAATACTTGTAAAAATGTCCCCTTCAAACAAATCATATAGAAAAATGAAAGAAAAATGAAACATGACCCATATTTTGAGTTTTGGAGAGTTTTGCTTTGAAGAACTTAGTTCCATGAGTTTAATATTGAGTGGACACATGGACCAACTTTTAATGATCGATAGAGAGATGAACCAAATTTTAGAGGGGGACAACCCAAAAGATATAAAACTTTTAAAATTAATTTAGTGATATTGTATACTATATTACTATATGATCATATATTAATGGAGGATTATATTCATTTAGTGGAATTTGCATATAATAACAATTATCAATCTTATCTCAAAATGAGTCCTTTCGAAGTATTGTATAATAGACTGTGTAAGGTATTCTTGAGTAGGGGTAATCTTGAAGATAGAATGATGTTAGGCCTAGACATGCTGGCACAAGTGGAAACAATGGTACGACAAATAAAACAAAACTTAAAGGAAACACATGGCATGCATAAAAGTTATGCGAACATGAGTAGAATAGCTAAAGAATACAATGTAGGGAAACATGTATTCCTAAGAATCAAACCAAATAAAAGTACGTTACGAGCCGGATTATATGGAAAACTTGCTCCCATATATGTGGGACCTTTTGAAATACTATCTAGAATAGGGCTAGCAGGGTATCAAATGGATCTACCTCCTTATATAAGAGTTCATGATGTTTTCCATGTTTCTTTATTAAAAAAATATATAGCTGATCAATCTCATACCATTGATTGGAATAATGTATAGGTGGAATCGGAGGGTGAATATCATGCGGAACCAATGTGAATTCTAGACAGGAGAGAGGTTGTGCTTCAGAAGCGAACTATGGTAAAAGTTAAAGTGCAATGGAAACATTACACGCCATAAGAAGATACCTGGGAAGAAGAGGAGGTTATGATACAAGTTTATCCTGTTTTATTTTAAGATTATGATAAGACAATTTAAGCACCGAGGATGGTGCAAATAATTGGGATGGGAGGATTGTAATACCCCCTCGTAATATTTTAAAGTAACTTTATTTAAATTGTGTTTATGAGATGGAAACTAATAATTTTGTCAGAATTTTATTTTCAATATAAATATGATCTAAATACGGAAGTTAGGCAACCATGCAATTAATTGACATAAACATGAGTTTAACGCAATAACTAAATCCTCAACCATCTTTATGAAGACAAGTGTCTAGTCTTGGAGAGAGTTAGTTATTAGCTATTAAAACTCCTAGGCAATTAAAGGAGAGGGCATGTAAAAAGAAAGAAACAAGAAAAACAAAAGAGAGTTGTCAGCTTGATCACCAAGTGCAGTGTAGGATCTAAGAAAGATGAGGAATAATGCTGAGCTTCCAGTGAACATCTGAGAGATGTCGTGCTCTGGAATAGAACCATTAGTGAGCTCTTGGAGAGCTAGGTTATGGAATAATTAAACTCTATCTATAATACCAGTGGCAACTTGGAGCTAAAGGAAGTGACTCTTAAACTCAAGATTTTGGGCAAGGGGGTGGAACTCTTGTAGACTGTAAAGTTTCGAGGTTCCTAAGGCTGGGTGGTGCTTGACTATCTACTTTCGAGTTTTAAACAAAGTTCAAATATGTCCAATAGAACACTGATTCCTTGTTGTTTATGGCTATGAGAATATGTTTCTGATTACATACTAGTTTTTTGTCATGAATAAGGGTTAAATACTAAAGAAATCAAAACTGATATATTTCATTATGTTGAATTATTTGCTTATAATGCATTACAATTTATTATGGTTATTGATAAGAGTGATATTATTTCCAAAATCCTAGGTAGTAACTAATATACAGGGTGAAACCATTAGTGCAATTAAAAGTACAAAATCCTCACCTAAATCGAAAATCAAACAAAACCCTAAAAGAAAACTATAAGTATCGCAAGGAATTAAGTGAAGAGCCCGAGCTAGGGTTATATTATTTACTGAATAAATGAAGGAATGTTTCTAATGACATAATACATAGTTCATAAGTAACTTATAACATAAGCATATTTACATTCATTCTAAAATAAATACCACTAATTTAACCCAATAATCGCAAAACCTCCATATATATCATGTAGAACGTAAATAGTGAAACTATACAGGATGTAAAATTTTGTAGCCGAGAACACAAATATACATATTCCTTGAAAAAGCTTCAATACAACACTTTAACTGCGAGAACCCACATAGGTATCAAACTATAACCAAAGCAAAAACAATATTATTTACATAATCGCTGTAAAGTTTGCAATTCCTAAATAAGGAAGATAATGACACCACTAAGTTTATTAAATTTACAGTAAGAAGAGAAATTTTGCTTAAAAACCCAGCTCTTCATACTCAAAGGAGAATACCAGAATCTCCAACCTCTACCATATTCACAACTAGATGTAGCTTGAATGTTTCATTCCTCCATCTATCTAAACAAAATGGGTGTGATAGAGAGGCTAAAGAAGAAACTTACCCGGACATTCATTGTAACCTTATCAACGAAACCTCAAACCGTTCGCTACAGCTAGGACCCGACGTATACAAACAATGCATAACAAGAAGATGATAAGTAACTTTAATATACATAACAAACCGTTCGCTATAGCTAGGACCCGACGTATACATAACAAGAAGA
The DNA here is from genome assembly GCA_001517045.1 of Pseudotsuga menziesii. Classification (NCBI taxonomy): domain Eukaryota; kingdom Viridiplantae; phylum Streptophyta; class Pinopsida; order Pinales; family Pinaceae; genus Pseudotsuga; species Pseudotsuga menziesii. Next base: position 316,191 of record LPNX010858752.1, on the reverse strand, counting down.
TGATAAGTAACTTTAATATTGAATAAGAAGGGATGAGACTTTTACCTAAACAAAAATAAAATTTAACATTTTGATTCATCCTAAAAATGTTAACAAAAGTGTTAAGTAAAAATTGACATTCAAAAATAGTTGAAACCTTAATTTTACCTTACCCACTAAGGTAAAATTAATTAAAATGAAACACCATATGTCAATGGACACCAGTTCTTCCAACTTTAATACATTTGTAGTAATTAATGGCCCTCTTGGAACCATAAAGGAGTTGGTCGTTATTAATGGTCCTCTTGGAATTAAAAAAATCATTTCAAACGACCAATCATGGAAAACCATATATCTTTTCTAGGTAAGCCTACCTCAATTTTAAAAGGAGGTAGTCACTAGCCATTGTTTTATCAATCCAAGAAGTGAGTTGTTCCTATTTCATGCATATGACAACTTTGAACCTGTAGTGCATTCCTTGCATGATTTCCTATTTCAAGCATATGACAACTTTGAACTTGTAGTGCATTCCTTCCATGATTCCTTTATTTAGGACTTCCATATCGTTCATCTAATTGTTGCTCATTTGTTGTTGTAGATATCATTGTGAACATCTTCGTTCCTCTGTAAAAAATCCTTAAAACTGAAGGGCAATATACATATTTGCATTGTGTAGTATGATCATGGATTCATCACCAAAAGGAAAATTTGGCATCACAAAATAAACTCTATTCAATAGATAGTGTAAATAATACAACATAAAATAATTCTTGCAGTTCCTTGCTTGTATTTTTAACTTATCCTAGTAAGAACATTGCAAATTTGTCTGGCCTCCAACAACGTATAATGTGATTGGCCCAAATATGTTTAGGCTAAATATGACTGTTAACACTTCGCAACACTACGATATTTGAAAATAGAAATGTAAAGATACTTTTGATCATTATCAAGGTGGTTCCTTTGTCCAAGGCATTCACGAGGGGTTGCAATCTAAAATAGACCAAGCATGTCGGTGAACTTGTGATTTAAAAATAATAAGGCTTAGGGTTTCTTCGATGTCGCATGTTAGGGAAAGAACGAATCTGTTAACTTGTGATTGATAAGTTCAATAAACATTGGGGCTCCTTTGCTTTCCAAGGAACATGATATTGATAAGAATAATCATTGGGGCATAAAGGATAGGAACAACTATGTTGGATTGGTCATTTATACTTTTAAGATTCTCATTTCATCTTGTTCAAATCTTGTTTGTGTGATGGGACTAATAATTTAAGATTCCCATTTCATTAGTTTAAAGCTGCTTGTTTGGGTGATGGGACAATAATCTGACCGAGTTGAGAGACACTCTACTCTTTCTCCCCATAAATTTGAAGATTCCTTGTTCTTCACCAAGTGGATGAATGATGAACAATATATTTACTGAGTCACTTGCACCCTTAAGCGATGCACCAAAAGGAACAATATATTCATCGATATTAGAACAATTTTTTTATTTTACCTAGTTCTTTACCTTGGATAGTATATTAGTTGTTTAGTTTGACTTTTTTTACATCTTTTTTTTGTTTATCTAAGTAGAGAAATTGTGCAGATAGGATTTTTGTTGACTCTGTAGTAAAGTTATTAAGCACTTGGATGGTCACACTAACATTATTCACAGGAAGTTACACAAAAACTGGCTGCCTTGGTGTGACCATCCAAGTGATATCCTGAAAGTGATATTGAAAGCACAATCTCTCTGGGAAACATACTAATATGAAACTGGAAGACACATCTTAGGATAAACCTAGGGCCTACATATTGAATCCCTAAGTATGTGTATCGTGTTTTTACTATAATATTTTCCCTAGGGAAGTAAAAGAGATACGAGGAAAGGGTTTGTTGTAATATATTGAATACAATTACCTTGTTTTTGCGAAGGTTAATTGTCATTGGCTGGAGATCACAAAACCATGAATTGCCATCTAGTTTTTTGTGCAACCCCTTGGGAGAGGAGTCTAGGAGGATCGCATCATCCACTAAAACCTAGATGGAGATCAACACATTAAACCATGCTTATCCTACATAATGCCATTGGGAATTACTGGAACATTTACCATGAAGAAACTTCATGTCTCCATAAGACTTTGAAGAAGTCAAGGGACTTATTTTGTAACTAATTAAAAGAACACGAGTCGATTTATTGGCAGGGAGGGAACTTATTTTGAAACTATATTTCTTTTGATCAAAATCACATTTCTACCCTTGATCCTATTCCCTCGAGACCTCTATCCTTGGAAACCTTGTTCCTCATAAGATGCAGAGCTTGGCAAATGTGTTCCAAGAGAGAGAAAAACCTGTAATACCACTGCCATGTTTTTCACTTGTGTGTTATTTCACTTTAACATGATAGATATGAAGCTGCGATTACTCTATAAGTGTAATTGAGCCCAGTTAATATGTAAGTAGTAAGGGGGATACCTTCTATTTATTGAGTATCCTCACCCTTTTTTCAAGCTAATTCAGGAAATTTCAGAGAATAAGACACCTCACATTTCTTAAATAAACAATTTTAACACCTAAAAATCCCCATGAAAGGGGTAAAATGGGTTGGATGTTAATCCAATACAAGCAAAATCACACCAAGAATGGATTTTGATAAAAAAATGCATTTCTACCTTTTCTAGTGCTACATATAACTAAATGACACCATTGACCTTTCTTGATTTTAAGACAATTGATTTATTAAACTTTATTGCTAAGTCACTCCAAGTTTTAAAGGATAGAAGAATGAGTTTCATTGCGCCGAGAGGCACTCTACATCCTAGTACGAGGGAGATCTTGTAACGTTTGTCATGAGGGAGATCTAGTAACGTTTGTCGATCTTGTAACTTTTGTTACTAACAAAATAATAAAAAAATCTCGGTGCTTTACATCCCAGTATGAGGGAGATCTTGTAAATTGTCATGAGGGAGATCTAGTAACGCTTGTTGATCTTGTAACGTTTGTTACTAACAAAATAATAAAAAATAAAAATTTTAATTATCAACCAAAATAAATGTCGGCTACAAATACAACCTAATATGGGGGATATGTTGTAATGTTCCTACCGAACAAAATAATAAAAATTTAAAAATTTAATTATCCTTGAAAAAAAATGTTAGCCAGAAAAACAACACAATATGGGGGAGATGTTGTAATATTCCTACCTAACAAAATAATAAAAAATAAAAATTGAAATACCCAAAAAACAATGTTGGCCTTTCACATGGTTTTAAAACCATGTGCAAGGCCTCCTAAACAACCCATGGTTTTATTGTACATGGTTTCAGAGGGCCTTGCAAATGGTTTTAAAACCATGTGCAAGGCCTCCTAAACAACCCATGGTTTTATTGTACATGGTTTAGGAGAGCCTTGCAAATGGTTTTAAGACCATGTGCAAGGCCTCCTAAACAACCCATGGTTTTAGGAGGGCCTTGCACATGGTTTTAAGACCATGTATGGGGGAGATGTTGTAATGTTTGTTTCTAAAAAAAATAAAAAATATTATATGTCAGCCATAAATAATATTAAATATTAATAATAAAAATATTATATGTCGACCTTAAATAAAAATATGTGTCTTTTAGTTTGATTCAATCAATGGCTATATATAGGAAACACCAGAGATATCTACTTGAGTGCAATACTTAAGAAGAGGTTTGCACCTTGAGATATGATCCCTCTCGGCGCTTGATAGAGCCTAGGATTTGGATCTATGCTAGTATATATCCAATTGCAGGGTATAGTATGTCCCAAAAATGTTTGGTTTTCAGATTTTTACTCTACACAAACTTGTCATCCCGAGAATCAACAAAACTTGGTTCATGTCTCTAACAAACTTGAAAAATAGAAGAAAAGAACCTAATATTAAATTGAACACATAGATCTGTGGACAAACACACAACTCACAAAATAGATCACACAATTTACTCAACAATTGAAGAATGAAATGGTGCAAAAATGGCTTGCAGCTGTGAATGCTTTCATTAATCAAAAAGTAATCGGATAATAATTACAATGAAGTACAATGGCTTTAATAGCCACATGAAATTAGAATCCACATGAGGAAATTCGAATTGATAGACTCTACTTGACTATAGGTAACTAAGACCTTGTCTAAATCACTATCAGAGGACTCAATAGTTAACTGACCTTGTCTAAACCATAATCGGAGTTCATCGGATCTCTAAAACACAACTCAAGTGTTACATTTAGTGTTGACTAGGGCTAACTGACTGTGGTAGGTGAGAAATGCGCCCCTCATGAGTGCAGTCAAGTAAACCTAGCGCTAATTGAATGTAGAGGACTAGAACGGAATGTAACTGACTCCTAACTTAGCTTGACTAGTCATTAACTGAAATGAACTGACCTTGGTTAGTTTCAGCACTCCCAGTGGCTCCTAAATTTTAGGGATTGGTCTAGGAGTCTCCTAAACTAATGCAATTAAGTGCAATCAATAAGCCTCAATTAGTGTTCCCCACACTTTAGTAACTGAAACATGTGCCCCAGTTAGGCCAAGTGGACCCAATGGTGCTAGTGACTATAAATAGATTGGATGGACTCCCGATTTAGACATGACTCCTGATTTAGACATATGACCAAATTTGGACAAGGGAGGATTAATAATCCTAACACCCCCCCTGAGTGCTAACTTGGACAAACTGTGGGCCCTGGTAACTAAGACCATAGGTCACCCATTACATCAAGTAAAATAAAGTAACTGCTTAATACAAGGAGCTGGGGCAAAAACCACATGGGAAAAAATCCCCCCCTCTATCTAAGTAGGTATAATCAGGTCTCAAGTTTGAAAAACTTGAAAATATGTTGCTGCAATCTTCATCAGTGTGAGGTAGCGAAGTAGCATGCATGGTGTGCTGTGCACAAGTATTCTGGGGCATGGCATGTAGACTTCTCTTTCTTCTCCAAAAATGATGATGGAAGGAAGGAGGAATATAACCTTTGTCTCTTGCTGAATGAAGAGGTGTATGATCATATCCATTCTTCTGAATGTAGTGAGACTGAGCCCTTACCATATAGCATATTACAGGGAGTCTATTGCATCTCTCTAAAGGATGTAAGATTGCATGGCATAGCGCAAGGGTCTTTCCTTTCGGAGTGTCAGGTGAGTTTCCAGTCATCTTCTTAGCTTCCAGTTTGGAAGTAGGGACTGAATCTAGACCTGAGTCAGCCTGATTATTAATCTCATAAAATGATAAAGATGGATCTGCAATACTAGTAGAAGTTGTAAAAGAAGTAGGTGCAATGATTTTACCTTCCCTTGCAAGTGGCTGCTGGGAGTGCACTGGTTCTGAAGGAGGCATGAAATGTGAGAACTCATATGCTTTTGAAGCATGATTTGCAGTACCCTTTTCTATGATGCTCCCAGTAGAGACATTTGTGATCTCCATTGAGTCAGGACCAAATATCACTCGCTTTGGAGATCCAGTATGGGTCATCTGATAGACAGATAACAGGTTTCAAACTAGGGAGGGAACAAATAGCACATCTTTGAACCTTCCATGTTCAAGTTTGACATAGCCCTTCCCCTTTGTTTTGAATTTACTATTATTGCCCATCTGAATACTAGGACCATCAAAGTACTGAAAAGAAGATAATGATTCTCTGGATGTAGCCATATGGTTGGAAGCTCCAGAATCAATGAGGAAGACATGTACTGATGTGCAGCAAGCCTTCAGTGCATGGCCTTTCCTTTGGTATTCTTCATCTTCTTCTTCTTCAGAGTCATCCTTCCTTGCAATAGCAGGTACAAAAATATTATGCTTCTTCAAAATAAGATGTTAGAATAATCAACCCATAGTTAGCTACCTTAGACATTAATTAATCTAATTTTTGTCTTATTTGCCTAGTTTCCATATTCCACCTTATGCAAGTTGTCCTCCACACATCCATAGTGGTCAAAATTGCTAAATTTGAGTCATGGAGCGCTTGGGAAACCTATTGGAATCAAATATGCTTTAGTCTTGGCCTCCCTAGTGCATGTCTACTTTTTCTGCTTTATTACCTGCTTTTTCTGAGTTTTAAGGCAATTGGGAAAGTTTGACTAGGTGAAGTTAACTTGTTTTTTGTCCTCAACATCCTCCACTCTTTTCTCCTATGAAAAGCATGTATGAGTTGTCCTTCCACCATCTATAATGATGATTTGATTGCAGATCCTAACATTCCTACAAGACCAAAATGGGCAGCCAAGACCATTCATGCAGCTGGAGAATCCTAATGATCCTAGGAGTACTAGATCTCAGTTTCAGAGTGCTCTGTGCATGAAAGATCCTATGTTTGTAGAGAAATGCTATCTGATAATTGAATCATATCCATAGACATATGAAGATGCAGCAAATGATCCAAGATGGCAAGAATCCCTGAAGGAAGAGTTTAGCTCACTCCAGAAGAGCAACACTTGGGAGCTGGTTGATGTTCCCCCAGGGAGGAAGCTAGTTCAGTGTAAGTGGGTGTACAAAACCAAATTTTCTGCTGATGGTTCACCTCTAAAGTACAAGGCCATATTGGTAGCCAAGGGATACTCACAGGTTCATGGCATAGACTACAATGAGACCTTTGCAA